>JBBPPP010000065.1:0-28369 GCA_038092075.1 Leccinum fuscescens | reverse complement strand
TTCAACCTTAACGCGCGCGACATCTCCGCTAGCGATAACTTCTTTGAGCTTGGTGGTACCTCCATCGACGTCATCAGGCTCAAGCGCGAGGGAGAGGCCGCATTCCAGTTGCCCGAGATCCCCACCGTCCAGATCTTGAAACACCCTGTAATATCTAGCCTGGCGAAATACGTCGACGGCTTGGTTTCCAAGGACGCGGTTGCTGAAGAGTACGACCCCATCGTGCCTCTCAACCTCACCGGAAACAAGACCCCAAAATTCATGGTCCACCCTGGTGTCGGAGAAGTCCTGATCTTCGTCAACCTTGCCAAGTACTTCCAGAACGAGCGTCCCTTCTACGCGTTCCGCGCCCGCGGCTTCGAACCCGGGCACCCATTCTTCGCTAGCATGGACGAGATGGTGTCTTCATATGCAGCGGCCGTCAAGAGGACGCAACCCCACGGTCCCTACGCTATCGCTGGTTACTCTTACGGTGGTGTCGTCGCATTCGAGGTGGCTAAGCGCCTCGAAGCCATGGGCGAGCAAGTGAAGTTCACTGGTCTCATCAACATTCCTCCGCACATCGCCGACCGCATGCACGAGATCAACTGGACGGGCGGCATGCTCAACCTCGCCTACTTCCTCAGTCTCATAACCAAGGAAGATGCCCACGACCTCGAGCCCGCGTTGTTGCCCCTCACGCGCAAGGAGCAGCTAAACATCGTCTGGAAGTTGTCTCCTCCAGAGCGCCTCCTCGAACTCCAGCTGACGCCAGAGAAACTCGAGCACTGGGTTGACATCGGCGGCGTCACATCGGCGGCTCTCTGATCCAGTGTGGCAAGACGTACCAGCCCAGCAGTTCAGTCGGTGAGCTACTCTCCTCGACTATTTACCGGGAATGTGTTTTCTGACTTTTCATTTTTATTCAGAGTCGCTCAACGTCTTTTACGCCAACCCGCTTCGTGGAAGCAAGGATGACTGGTTGAACAAACAGCTCAAGCCCTGGGCAGGGTTCAGCCGCAGCGAGCCCATGTACACGGACGTCCCCGGACAGCACTACACACTCATGGACTTTGACCGCGCCCCCGACTTTCAAAAGATCTTCCGCAGTCAGCTCGAGGCGCGCGGTCTCTAAAGTTCCGGTCGTCGCTCAGTGCAAGGTGTCTCACAGTAGTAGTGTCTTTACAAACGGTGGTCTAGTATAAGTACTAGTAGTCGATGTCTACTACGCAGTATTGTCATGCTTCAATTCTTCTCCATGTAGCTTGTCATAGAACCGCGATGTCCTCTCTCTCTCTCTAATATTAGCAGGCACGCTGAATGATAATACATAATGCTCTCTCGCATGTTTCAGCAACCTTTTGCCAAGCTCCCGTAACACTTCAGAATACCACTGTAATCTCCCAGTATATCTATATTTTCATCTGCGGACTCAGTGGGGAACAAGAGGGTCCAGGAGTGCCCGTAGGGCTGTGGTATTCTGTATCAATATTGAAGAGTCGGGGACTTGGCGCAGCGCGCCGCTACAATGGTGCAACGTGTCAGGTAAACATACGCAAATTACATGAGGTGAGTCGAGATGAAACGCGGGGGCCGTCACGCGTGGCACGATGACGATGTATTCTTCCCCAGAGCGTGTGTTGGCGACGAGTGGGGCACACATCGATCACGGACGAGTGAAAGGCTGACGGTACCGGATCAGAGACAAATCCGTCAACCCTGTCTCAAGGACCAGCGCAAGGTCGGTGCGAGACTCTCCGTCTCACCTCGCCAACGTCGGCAGTATGCGCGCCAGGCGTATTGGACCCGGACATCCTCCAGCACCACCCCGACACCCACTCAACACCTCCGTAGAGTTCGAACTCTGGCAAGAGGCATTCCGCTCCGTCGGGGCAACCTCGTCATGGCCAAAAAGGCTCCCCGCCCAGCCATGATGGCAAATTACTATGACAAGCTCGCAAAGATATTCCTCACCAGTGGCAACTCCCTCTACCACGCCGCAGCCTGGGGTCGTTATTATGCCGTCGTCACCTACATCGGTGGTAGATTCAACGAAGAAATATGCCGTCTCGCAGGCCAAGTTCTCGTCAGCGCACCAAAGGCGACGGGCGATCCAAGAGTTACACGCCTCGCCGCCCTCCTTGGGCTACCCAAGGCGCCTACCCGCCGGTCTCCTCAAAGATTCTGTAAGTCACCTCTCTCTACCAACACTCCCTCACTCATATTTTCCTATTTTCGAGAGACGTCCTCCGCCTCTCCCCATCCCAGTTCGAGATCCTCTACGGCTTTCTCGGGGATTTGTTTGACCCCCTCACTCTCTGCGCATCCACGGCGCCCATCCTCTCCTTACTGTGTGCCAGCGACTCTCCATATGCTAGCTACCGCCCCCTCCTCTCCCATGCCCTCTTCTCGCAACTCTCTCAGGTCTACGGCACCGTCAGAGTAAGCACCCTCCTGGACCTCGTCAAGCCCTCGACGTCGTTGGCCCCGAACAAGTCGAAGCCTACGCCATGTGCTACGCACGTTGCGGCAAACTCCGCATCCGTGTAGATCATGCCACAGAGACTCTCCTTTACCGACGAGCCCTCGCCCTACGACAACACTACTGTCTAGCTGTCCTCGGCCGAGCTCCTGCGTACCCGCTTGAGCACCCTTGCAATGGCGCTCCACAACGTGATCGACCCCGAGCCAGTGCTCTCCCCCGATGAAGAAGCTCCCCGCCAGTTCGCCCAGTTCGCCGAACTTGTCGTCGCAACCAACGCCGAACGGTGCGACCTCTCTCTGCGCAAAGCACTCGTCGCACGCCGAAAGGATCTCCTCTCGGAACTGAGCGTACGCAAAGAAAAGGAGGAGGCGTCCTGTTGCGTGGAGCTCACGCGCGCCAAGAAGCCGATCGAAGAGCAAAAAGAACAGGGAGACGCCAAAAAGAAAGAGATTGGCCACACGAGACTGGCGATCGAATCGATCTGGATGGAAGAGACCAAGAAGCTTGCTCAGGACTTGATGAAGCACGGCGGGTCTAAGGTGTCGATCGTGGTGCGTCCTGCCAGTTCTTTGTCGTTCCTTCTATCATTGATACCTTGTCTAGGACTTGGAGGACTTGAGCAAGGACAGATCGAAGTCGAGCAGCTGGAAAAGGAGAATTAAAGAAATGAATGTGCTTTGCGGATCGACCACATCGAGCGTACCACAAAAAAGGCGGATAAGGACAGACTCGCGGCCTGATCTAGGAGTCACGTCTTACTAGCTAATGACACGCCTGACGAATACACCAGAATCAATTGCTCTTCAGCCGCAGTCCGCGAGAATCCCTATTCGGCTTCCGTACGTCAAATGGCACATGAGGATGACATTGAGGGGCTGCTTTTGGCACTTTCGGCATCACACGGTGACCACGTCGCTATTACTTCGCTGTCGGATTTCACACCCCTTTCGTTTGTTGCCGGTCGACTGCGGCTTCCTGGTTTCATTTTCCCGTGGGTTGGGTTTTTTTACATCGTGAGTAATGACGTCAAACACTTATCACTGATCAGACCCTGAATCAATAAATAAGGCCAATGGTCGAACTGTGTCAGCCCAGCCATGAGTATGAAGCTATTGAAGAACGTTGGTCTCGAAGCCCAACGTTCCGTTTTAGGAAGCGCACAGTGATCGGAAGATCCCGAGCTAACTGAGGGGCAGCAGGTGACGACGGTGGTGCCTATCTGTGTAGGTTGGTTCCGGAATCCCTTCGAAAAAAATTCTTGACAGGTTGGACACTCGCCGCGAGGTCGAGATCGGACTTTCTAAATCGGGCACACTTAGCACCACCTGGACAGACGCGAGGCTCGAACGTACGTACTAGCAATCCGAAGCACTGATTATCAGAGACGAATGGTGAGCAATTTTGTAATATAGAGAGTTAAAACTGCGATCAGATTGACAGTCTCATTGTTCCCCCAGTATCGACTCGGATGTCGCATTTTCTGTTCAACAGTGACCCCGACGAGGACGGTTACAACATCGTCCAACTCAATAACTATGTAGGAATAACACCAAGTTCACAGGTCGCTGTCGGAGGAGCCGCACGAAATGAAATGGCGGGATTCGCAACCGACTGGTATGGGACGCTCGTGAACGCCCCCAACAACTTCCAGCTGGTCCAGTCATTCTCGGGCTATCAAGAAACCGACTTCACTGTCGGAGCTTCGTACGATACGAATGCCTTCGGTCCACTCCCATCTTTGACTTCTTACCCTTCAACCAGCCACAACAATATCGACTATATTACTACCCTTCCCATCTCGGTTCAGGCCGTCGTTCCCACACCCACCATCGTCTCCGCCTCCGCCTCCGCCTCCATCCAGGCCCCCATTCTTTTCCCCGACGGCCTCGAGGGTCACCCCAGTGTCCCCGAAGATTTGGTCGTGCGCCTGAGAGGTGCAGGAGCGGTGTCCTTGGCGTCCCTCGCCATGGACACCGCGAACTTTCTCTGGATCTATATGTCGATGAACTCACTCGGTCGGACGCCCGCAGACAACCTCTGCCACGAAATCTACGTCAAGGCGATACAGCGGAGACAGAGGGCGCAGGCGAATTGGGTACCGGAGGAGGGTAAGCGTCCTCATAAGCTTATGTCTTATTGTTCGCTCAGCTTTGGAGTTCGGTCAAAGTCGCGGTATTGCTGCCGGTGATACAGTCTGAGAACGACGACCAGTTCGATTTTCATGAAACACCGGTGATGACTCGCCTCGACAACGCGCTATTCAAGGATGCATTATTCACCCAGGTACTAGTATTGTCATTTTCTTTCCTTCCGAACGAAACTTATTCGCGTTATAGCTAAAGGAAGTGGCTCGCGCATTCCGTGTACACGCGCTTCAATGTGCCAACTATCTCATCCATACATCTTCAACACGGCTCGGCATCATCCCTCCGCTCAACGAGGTGACGCCCGACTTCAAGACTGGACTCAAGATCGCTTTGGGTATGGGCAAATATGGGCCTCGCATCTTTCATGGCCGCCAAGACTCTGACTCTGACCCCGTGATCTCAGATGTAGGTCCATTTATTCTTGTAATCTTGTTAGTTCAATCATCACCATCTGGCAGCTGTTCGGAAACCTCGTTTTTCGAAACCTCGTTCGAGAGGCTTTGTACGACTCGGAAAGCGAAGGCTGGTTCGGTTTTCTGGAAGACACAGATGGGCCGAATGGGCCCATCTGGACGCCGCTGGGGTCTCCCAGCTGCTACACGGTCGGGTATGTCAGTGCTTGGGTACGTTCGCTCTACTACTCCTTATACAATTCACTCAATCGAATCTTCGCAGCTCATTGAGGCTGCAAACGATTTTTGCGACGGCGTAAACCCACCGTTCAGGTTGACCGATGCAAAGATGTTGAGGGTGAATTCCTTGGCAAAGAAGATCGGAAGCATTCTCAACGAGGCAATGATTGGTGTTCCTGGTGTTCCTGTGGCCGTCCAGAATGCCGCGCGGATGTCTCTTGTGCCGTTCACTCGCCGAGGCTGAGCGCTGAGCATTGAATCGACAATCTCTCGTTCGAATATGTAGTATCGAATCATGTAAACCGCTTTGACTCCTATGTAACGTAACGCTGTGTCTCTATAGATATGCTGGTCGGACTTTACATAAAATAGTCGCGAGGCCTGATGTTCCAAAATGCCCGCGCGGATGTCTTTTTACGTCGTTCACTCCCTCAGTGAGGCGGCGAGGCTGAGCATTTAATCGACAATTTCTCGCTCGAGTAACGACTTTGACTCCTACGTAACATAACGCTGTGTGCCTATAGATGCCGGTCAGACGTTAGATGAAATAGCCGATCGGACACGAAAATAATAGCGAGGCCGGTCGGACGTGAAGATGATCGCGCAACCGGTCGGACATCGAAGTGAGGTCACTTCCAAATTTGGTCACTCTGTCCTGATTGGTCGAAATGGGTCAACTCCTGCCACATACTTAGTAAAGTCACTCACGCGCCACTTGGCTCCTGGTTCAACGAACTAATCAGCAGAGCAATGCTGGAGAGTCCACAACAACGTCCTTCCCCTTCTTCAGTCTTTATCAGGCTTCCCTCGGAAGCTTCAATGCCCACTGACAGGGTCGGTGGGAGCATTGGGGGACCTTGGACTTCATTCGCTTGGGCGCAAGATAAACAGCTTATGCCCTTGAAGACCCCGAACCAGAAACCCAGAGAGTCGGACAAGCCTGCAACAGAGCCCGATGATGGGTCGAGCACTACAAGTTCATCTTTCGCAACTTCAAGTTCTGCTAGTCAAGAAGAACATCTCCTGGCATTCGAAGCCAATATTGAACAATCGTATCTGAGGAAGGTAATTTTGTAGAGATATAGTGTATCGTGGAAATCTGCCGTTGACAAGACAACCTTTCGACTGCAGGTATCGACATCACGATCCTCCCTAACCGTCAAACAGCAGAAGAGCGGATTATGGTACGATGCACTGATGAAGAAGAAAGATGCAGTGGAGAAACTACTTCAAGCGCAGAAAGTCATTCAAGGGATCGAGGACGAGGTTGCGCAGCATCTTACCCGGGACACAATCGCACGCCTTCGTTCTAGGTTCTACAAGATCGGGGATGAATCCACTCCCGATGGGCAGTTTATTTCCACTGTATCAGACATTCACATTGCACCATCCGCTTAAATGTTGTGTAGGGGTGAGTCTGCAAAATCTATTGATTCAGGCTGACACTCATCTTTGAGGTGTCGTTCACCATCTAGTCTGTATGCAAGCGAATGGAAATGGGAGGACCTTTTTGTGACGAAGTCGAAATTTTGTATGTCATGTCTTTCTCAAACCATAGACTATTATCCCCTTTGTATTGTGTCCCTGTACTGTAACTGTGTTCGAGTTGTTTTGTAAACTGGCAGTATAGTACTACACATTGGGATCGGGCAACGTCAGTACTCGTTGATGACTTTGATTCAAGGCCTCAGTAAGTGGGAAAAGGTCCTCCACCGGAAATTTCTGGGGTGGGGTTGATGTCGACTTGGGAAGCTGGCGCCGGCAAAAACCTCAAATTACTACATAAAAATCATGGCCCGGAGTCCAGGTAGTCCTGGACCCAGAGGACTGTGAGGCAGAACTTTAGAGGCCGCCCAAACGGTGGCACTGGTACCCGTGTATACTCCGGGCGTCCGACCTCCGTAACTCACAGTTAGTCTTGCTAGTTGCTGCAAACCGTGAACCTCACGCAGATTTGTACCGAAGCAAAGACAATCGATAAGCCAATATTGTCACGACAAGTCCTCACAGACTTCGCAGGTTTCAATCTCTCGACTGTGACCGAAGACGACATCATCAACTTCATGGATGATGACTTTCTCGCGGAGCTCGAGTCTCGTCGAAGGATTCCTCATTGCCTGGGTTCACTGATACTCTCCTGTTCTTGAATAACGTCGCGGACCCGTTGCACCAAGCGTTTGCCTAGCTCGCTAGGACGGTCAATCACTTTCCTCTGTGTAGCATATATCCTGGCGGATCGTGCGAGAGTACATTTATTCCTCTGAATCATAACTGTCAAATTGATATTCCCTATGGACTTGGCCGAGGACAAGGTTTCTTTGGCTGGTTATTTGATCAGATGATCTGACGGGTTCTCCACAGAGATTACTGGGACAGCTTAGATCATCCATGGGTTGCTGAATCCGAGCTTTATGAAACCATCAACGGAACATACCAAAACTTTATAGAAGATTTCGGGCTCATGTTCATGCCCAGCGGTGGTTAGCTTATTATATGTGTGCAGGGCCTGTTTCTGTTGCATGGATTTACCGGGGCTCGCATGCGCAGACCTAGATCGTTCTCAGCATCAAAGTCGAGCACTGCGGGTGCGCTTCATCTTTGTTTAATGGTTTCTTGGTCCGGTGTCTAGTATTGGATTAGACGTTCGAGTTAGCGCGGCCACGGTACCACTGCGTATAACTGACTCACCGTTCTCTTACGGTCGGTACACAGGCATTCCCGAAATTTCCGAGTCAAAGGTTGCCATGAGTGGGAGCAGCTGTCCGAATCCACCGGCACATGTAAAGACTGTGAGTCGCATGTGCCATCTTACTTGGGTCGGGCGCTGATACTGTCGTCACCGTCGCCGCTTCCCCTCATGATGTTCAGGACAGTCGACGACGAACGTACCCCTAGTCGAAGTTGATATGTCGTGGTTACCAAACGAGACTCTACCTCTTCAGGCCGCCATCTCCCGGGAGGGGCATTTCTGTCCCTCCTCTGAGTTGTCCCGCAAACAATTTCGGTGATATCACTGGTGACCTGAATGCGATGCAACTTGCAGGTCAACATAACGAACGCACCTGTAGTGGATCATCGAGAAGGGCCTTCGCTGCCATTCATCCACGTAAGGTCTCATCGCTCGATAATCTCACTTTGAGTCTTGATATGCGCGAAGATGCTGTCGGATTATGTTACCACCACGGGCGGTACCCGATTCTCGAGCGTGGTATTGCTAGTGCCGAAGTAAGCATTCTGTTTCCCTGCGGAACTTGCGTGGTGGTCTGTCAACCGTACATTCCAAGTGATCCGTATACAGGTCGGACGTATTCAATGGCCGGCTACGCAGTCAACAACAGTGCACCACGTCCGGAATCGTACCTTGAAGATCACGAGACTGTGCACAATCCTACGCTATCGATTGATTCTCAAATTGCAGATCTGTATAGCGAGCTGGCTTCCACCCCGGACTTCGAATACCGAACGTCAGAAACAACATTCCCGACTGTTTGAATACCCTCACAGTGTGAGTAATCTAATTACTGTGCATGCGACAATAAACTAAAATTTCTGTTTGGACAAGGCTCACGTCCTTTTGGCTGGACTTTATGGAAGCTCGAACGCCACGGCTGCTTCTAACTATCTTCAAACCGCCGCCGAGATTCATGCTGGAATTTTTGCGGACCCTTCAAAGCTTGTGTTTTACGATTTCAACCTTATTTCGAACATGCACAAGTCTATGCTGCTACGTTCTACTATGGAACGACATTATTCCCGAGGAGATCCTTGCCTCCCAAGCGAATGTATTCGGATACTTTTCCGCTGTCAGCATGGTCATGAACAGGTGCAACGGTACTTTCCCTATCACCTGGACGGGGTTACAATGGTTTGTACTCGTTACTCTCATGCTCGTCGCAATTACGTCTTCCAGCAGGGACGCACCACATACCTGGTTTCCTCACCAATACATCATTATTTCTGCTCTTGGAGCATTACAGTCGAACCTGACTGCAGGCACTCTGCCTACACCCATATATCATGGACAATCCCACATACAGTCCTATCCCTTCTGGTCAGCTTAATCTCAGAGTCCCGGCTTCCCGAGCAACCATACCACACCCAGCCCAGCATCAACATCACGACAACGGGATCGGGTGCTGACGTCAATATGTTGAATGGGACTGTTGTCAATGCTGGAAAGATGACGAACGGCTCAGGCTGGATCTCTGTAGTCTACAACGCGCGGGACACGGAATGCATCGTGTCGCCGCCTACCCCCGTCCCTGGCTACCCGGTGGGAACCAGCCCAAACGTATTCCTCGTCCATAGTGTCACGGAGGAGATCAAAGATATCCTGATTAGCCAACGCATTTGGTCCTCTGCGACCCTTACGTTCAAAGCCCGCCCGTTTGCGGAACGCGCTCTACCCACCCTCCTACTCACCCTCGCTGGCTTCACAAGGAACCTCTCCAAACGGCTCTCAAAGACCCCCTGATACCCGCACAAAACCCACAGCTTCTATGGGCCGAATTTCAAAGCAAACGTTGCAAACCTAGCACAACGGACAGTGTTCACCGCCTAGTGACGTTATCGACGATGCCCTGGAAGTCGGCGTGGGTATGCCATCGCCCACACTCGTTTACTATGTCAATCCCATTTCTCACTACCTAGTTATCCACAGCTTCTGGATGTAATGGTCGAGTGTCCACCGCCTCGTGGAATTATCGACAGTTGTGGGCTGGAAGTCGGCGTGGGTATGTCATCGCCCACGAGGTATATCTCGTTTACTATGTCAATCCAATCTCTCATCACCTACCCCGCAGCTTCTGGATGCAATGGTGCCTTGTGACAATATTCGACGATTATGGGCTGGAAGTCAGCGTGGGTATGTCATCGCCGCCGTATGACTACGACGTACAGCCGCCTTCATCGCCCGCAGTAGAGCACCGGACGCACGGTCAGTTGAACAAAGGGGGTCCACTTTCGCCACGAGTATACGTTTCGACGCAGACGTGGTCGCATGGTGGGTCGGATATGATAACGACGATGAACACGAGCACGACCGTGACGAATTCGCTGGGTGCATCGCCGTCCCATCTCGCCGACGTCTTCGCGGGCATATGTAAATGAGGCATTTCCGTCATTGAGGAATACGACGACGTCGCATTCGTTTTCTCTCTCCATTTATATTCCTTCTTTCATCTCGGACGGAATCTTGCTTCCTCTGCGTGTCTGCCTGTGGGTTTGGGGCGCGGTGCCTTGCCTGGGGATTGCATTCATGAACGTTTGGATACATGCATATACACTATCGCTTTTTTCTACTGATCAATTTGAATAGGCTGTTGGCATTGCTCGATCGCGGGCTGCGTTGCTTGTTTGTCGAAAGCATACGGTAGTGGTCGGGCCGGGCACATCCTGATGATTCGCCGCTACCGTGCACCAATCGGGAGTCAGGGCAAGAAATTCAAGGGGAGTTCTCCGCATCATTGCTACTAACGGCATTCCGAAGGTTTTGTACTTTTTCAATGACAAACTTGAAGTACAAGAACTGCGACGATCCTACAAAGCTGAATTTGATTGCATCGGTTGCGTGGCAGCTTGAACCCAGGACCTCAGGAACAACTGGAGTAAACTACGTTTTGGGGGGTGAGGGGAGATGTGGGCAACGTCGAGCTCCTGCGTTTTGGAACAATTGTGTGAAAAAAGGTATTGTAGAAGAGCCTATCGATCATCGGTCCTGTTTATCCAGTCGCCGAGGGAAATCAAAAGAGCATGATCGATCATCACACACATGTGAGATGAACGAGAGAGAACAGTCCACAAAACATGAACAAGTGAAAAGAAAAATGGACGCCAAACATATATATCGATCAAAAGTCGAAAAAAAAATACCCTAGGCAAGACAACAACCCAAAATGAATCTGCAGGGGGCTACCGGACGTATGTATTTCACAGGTTACAATTGTGCACACATAACTTAGAATGTGTTCGGATTTCCGATCACGTCGAGAATAGAGATCTAATTCAGAAAAAGATTCGTTGGAGGTCAACGTGGAAGCCGGCAAAGAATAAGAAAGAGACAAAACATGGTAGGGTTTACATAGGTAAGTGATTAATACACAGCGAGTAAGATATAGAATACCGCTCTCGGTTCATCGATTGATTATTCTTCTTTTGCATTAAATAACGCTTTTGCGTGGACGTTTGCGTTGCGGGCTCCAAAATTTATTCTGTCCGAGTCACGATGGCCAATGGACGGATAGGCCGGAACACGTTGGGTGCGACATCGGCTGCTTTTTCGCGTTTATAGATGTTCATTCCGTATCCTTGATGCATGCTCCGGTTCCTCAAGCCCTCCCAGGTAGAATCATCAAGGCTTCCAATCTTTCTTCAAGTCCCTTGCCTAATCCCTCACGCTCCCACTCGCCACCGCCGTCTTCCAGCAACGCTATGCTATCCCTGTCCCTGATTGACCCAGTAGTCGAAGCATTCCCAAAGCCTTTCACACTAGGGATGTGTGGTGGCGGTTCGGACGAGGCACATGTAATGAACGATGACAGAGGGACGGTGGACGTGGGAGTGGATGCGAGGAGATCCGTGTAGGACATGAACGAGAGTCGTTTCGACGCCGCGTGGGTCGGAGAAGGTGGGTGGGAGATGACTTGCGTACCTGCGCAAGAGCTGGAGAGTTGCGTCACGTCTCTATCCAAACAAGATCATGATCCTGGGAGATACGTTTGCCTCGGGGACGATATGTCGAGAGCGAAGCAGAATGTGTCAACTTCAACTCGTGTCTGTTTGCCTTTACGATGGAGAGACTGGTTTTGGGAAATCATGGATGCTTCACTGACTTGGATATACTATGAGCGTGTTTACAACATTTCGTTGGTCTAGCTAGGCTCAAGAACGTTGACAGGTTGTGCGATTCTTGCACCTTTCCAAAGGATGCCCGTCGTTTCTTTGATCGGAAATGCTTCGGCCCCTCCAATAGCGTCGTATTTCTCGCAGATCATCAACAAACTCGCGGAACCAAAAATACTGCTCAGTCACATACCACATTCTCGGACAACAAGCAAGTCCCCTGTAGGCCTCTGTGTAATAAGGGCACCATACGCCAACTTTGGGGTGGGCCATGTATATCATCATGCAATGCTCGGAAAACAAACGACCGCCTTTTTTTCTCAAAGTTTTGCAGGCGTCTCCCATTGTCTGTCTGAGATGCGCGTTTCATACCATGCAGACTACCGCTTTTTTTATCCGCTGCATGCTCGTTCCAGTCTTGCGGTCCGACCTGAGCCTTCCCGTTCGTGCCAGCACTCAGTGCCGTCCAAAGAATATAACTTGATCCAAGTAACGTGATTGTGGGAATTCTTTTGTATTGTGAAGTGTGGGCCACTCAACCTACCAGTATCCACTGCTCGTTCGAACAACGAGTCTATTGTAGTTCGCAATGTCATCATATCCAACACTGCTGCAGGTTCAGCAAAGGCACTATTCCTGGACCGTCAATCATCCTCGAGCTGGGTGAATTCACTTCCAGATACGCGGCACACATGGAAGGAACCGCCCCACTCAATATCGAAGGGAAAATGCTCGCGATGGTACTCATTACTTGGGCCGCGTCTTTTGGTATAAATCAGTTTGGCGAAGAGGACACTGAAGACGACTCTTCGGAGAGCCACGACAACTCGCAGTTCGCCCATGATGGTGATAACCTTGCCAATCGCAAGCGACGTGCGAGGTTGCTCCGTACCGAAGCTATGGCCAGAGAAATACTCACACTGGTGGACCTCCACGGATTATTACGGCGTCCGTCTTGGGATGGCATCAGAGTCCTCCTGCTCTTACTCCCACTGACTCACGGTTAGTTCACGATTACTATTGTTCGGTGGCGGATCACTCATGAAACTTTACAGGGATCCAGAGTCCCATCGAACGCGTGGTGAGTATCCCTCGAATGTTTTCAGTGTGCAGTTAGACCACTTATGAAGCAACATTGTCCCAAGTTTACTCGTTATGGAATCGCGACAATGCTCCTCCCGTCGACAGCGGTCTAGGACATTACTGTGACGTACTTACACGATCTCGCGTATTTTGGTATGCCTACACACACGAAGGCATCACCACGGGACTGAGCGGTGGTCGCCTTTCACTGTATGCCACCAACGACCTATCTTTGGTGTTATTTCTGACTTTGCCGTTGCAGTGTCGAAGACGATCTCCTCGCTTTCCAGAACAATCTTCCCCATCAGTATTGTGCTTCGGCCGCCCATGGCATCGCTCCCTCGGGGGATTCATCTCGCTCTTCATCTGCGTCCAGTTCACCCGTTACGCCCAACTTTCCCTTTAATTCCCCCCAAGAACCTAGCCAACCAAGGGCCGCCTTGGCTTATTTGGTGACGACTCAATACTTCGCCCTCACTTTGGCGGTATCGCAGGCTTGCCGCGCAATCCATTCTACGCTGACGGGTCCCTCCGCACGTCGACGGACTGAATCCGGTATCGTCATACGCAAGGAAGCGATCACTGAAATCTGGGACAACCTTGAGCGTTGTTGGGACGACTTTGAATCCTTGCGTCGTGATCCTTCGGGTGTCGGCGCCGCTGGGGGTGACCTCGTCCGAGGCGAAGATGTCGAACGTTTCGTCAGCGGCTGGCAGATCTTCATCTTCGGATGTCTCAACGTCATTCGTGAAGCACTTCCCAATCACACGAATAGCTACGATGCGACCCTCATCGAACAGGCTCTTACGGCTACTCTCCACGTCTCCGCCGTGCGTCGGTGCCAGAAATTCCTGCCTCGCGTTATCGAAATGTTGCAACGGCACCTGAGAGTGCCCTCGGACTTCTTCGCATACGACGCCGGATTGATTCGGGATGGATGTTTCTTCGCTGGCTTACTTCTCGCCCAAAGTGATGAACTCGATTCGTCAAGGGACACGATGGGATGGAATGCCGATTGGGAGGAGGGCGCGACGGCTTGCCTTCAAGCTCTTGGCGAGGTCCGGTGGGCCTATTCCTGCAGTCACGAGCAAGAGAAGACATTGAAAGCCGAATGGGAGGCTCGTATCGAGCGTGACCGCAGACGACGTGTCCAGCAGCCCCCGGTGTCCTTTCCTATCAAACAAAGCCCCGGACATTCCCCTTGCTCGAACGATGACACGCCTCTACCATATATGTCTGCTGCAGATACCAAACCACGTCTTTCCCTGGTTTCCGCGGCTGGACTAGCTCGTCCCTACCTTCCCCCGTTATCGGTTTCCTTTCCTCGTGATAACAGTGGACCAGACACTGCATTGACTGATGACGGGAGTGGCAGCTGGGAGGCATACACTCCACCTATGTCCTCGAATTCCATAATATCGATGCATGGTGGTGCGAAGTCTAAACCTCCGATTTTTGGAAGTGACGACGATTTCCCATCTCTGTCGTTGGAACACCACCTGATTCCGGGAGTTCGGTTGGCTCAGCACAGTGGACGCCATTTGGAAATGACTCTCTCGACCCGCGAGTCATTCTGACAACTCCAGACGTTGCCTTGGGGTGCGATGACGGATTCTCCCCTCTCCTGGGATCCAACCGTCGGCCATATTTTGCCTAGACGGATTACCTTTTGACACGTGTCTTACTACTTTGGGTTGGCACGTGGTTTATAATTGTTTGATGGCCGAGTGCCGACGACGACCTTCCAAGGTGAGCAGCTGAAAATCTCGCGACGAAATCACATTTTCCCACTCAAACGTACTTTAGGGCAATCGCTCTCAGTTTAGAGGGCGCACGGGCCCGTTCACCTGGGATTGGTGACACTCAACGTGCCCAAAACAACTCCACCGAGGACAACGCGTCTGAGTATTCCGACGTTAACGAACGACAGTTTCAAATGGATCTCAAGCGCACCATGGAAGTATCTAAATTCGAGTCTCAGCATCATGACGCTATTAGTAGTTCCACGTCACTGAAAGCCCAAACTGCACAGGGTGGTGCCTCGACCTCATCAGGTTCAATGTCATTTCTATCCGATCGCGCGCAATTGGAGAAGGCGCGACTGGGGAGACTCAAACGTTACCGCGGTGAAGATGATAAAAACGAGAATACCGAGGGCTGTTCACCGCAGCCACCTGTCAAGCGGCCGCATCTCTCCTCTGTCGAATCGACTGACCGCAGAGTTACGCAACTCCAGTCATCGTCTTTCTGGGATGGCGAACTTCGACCCACTGCAAATAAACATTCACAGCTAAGAGACGATGGAAAAGTGACTTTCAGATTATCAGAGGTCCTAGGCCCAGTGCGAGGATAAAAAAACTCATAGATCCGTGAGGCGGATGTCGAGTAGGAGGACATTATGGCAAACGAAATATCAACTTTCTTGACGAATAAATTATTGCGTTGAAAACAGAGTATGGCATATATCACGCACACCCGTCATTCTCGTTAGTCAACCCGATTCATCTGGACGGGCTAGTATCAAGAACGTACTACCCAATTGGATAATGACTGCCCGTTCCTAAGATACGGACGAGGTTGTCAACATATGAAAGTGTGTGCTGCGCCTGCTCCATTTGCGGTGCTCAGTAGATCTCACGTTGTCTTCTTCTAGTTTATGCTGGTAAGCGTTCGGGTTTTCATGATGGGCAAGTGTTTATTTCTTTCTTCATAAGATCTTCTATAAGACCGGTCGTCTCCGGGTGGTCATATCTACTGCAAATCTGATAGACTATGATTGGCGTGATATTGAAAATGCGAGTCGCTGGGATTCGCTGAACTTGAACTTCATCAATTGTAAACGAGGTTCTTCAGGCTGTTTGGCTGCAAGACGTTCCTCCGTGCTCGAAACCTATACCCAATGAAGCAAAAGCAGATGACTTCCCATCCGTCATGCAGAATGTCTTGCATGCTGTCAATGTGCGCCCGGCTCTGGCAAACATGCTAACTAATGACGTGTGTACTTTTGGGTATCAGCATCTGACCGTACTTTAATATCGTTGTCAGCATCCCAACCTCGCTCTTCGTTCCATCGAGGACCTTCGGTCCAAATGGGATTTTTCCAAGGTTCGCGTCAAACTTGTCCCTTCGGTCGCAGGAAAACACGAAGGATGGCCAGCAGTCATCCAGACGGGTCATACTCGCCTCATGAAAGCCATACGAGATCTTGGATTGCGGACCGGGAAAGGCGAGGCCGCGAGGGATCTGGTTCTCGAGTGTCAAGTAGGGTTTTCAGATTGGCTCATGTTCCTTCAAGCTGCTCGACGCGTTCTACGAAGCCGGCGGCAATTTTATCGACACGGCCAACGCATAGTGAGTTCGCCTCGGGGGAATCGCTCGATTTGTTCGTTTGTACTCTGACCGCGTCATCTTTTGTAGCCAAGACCAGACATCGGAAGAGTTTATCGGGGAATGGGCCGAACAGCGTGGAATTCGGGACCAGCTCGTCATTGCAACCAAGGTTCGTGCTCGTCCAATTTTATTTTACTTACTTGCGGCGTGCTGATCCTGAATTTATAGTACACCACGAATTAGTGGAGAGACGGGGATCAAGCAAAAATAACATCAAATCGATGCACCTCAGCGTGGAAGCCAGCTTGAAGAAACTGAGGACTACGTCCATTGGTGGGATTGGGAGACATCCATCGAGGAAGTGATGAACGGCCTCCACGTCCTCGTTCAACAAGGAAAAGTGCTTTATCTGGTAAGCATTCAAGATCGTCGTGACAATAGTTTGTTGAATGATTTTGCGTTCTTGTAGGGCATCTCTGATACACCAGCGTGGGTGGTTTATCAAGCGAACCAATACGCTCGTGATCACGGCAAGACGCCGTTCGTAATCAGGCAAACCCGTGAGTACTACATGCTCCCTTCCTCTCCCCACATGTCACTATTGATCAGGGAGGAGGAACGATGTTCTGTCCAACGAACCAATGGGAAGCAGCAAAGTTTCCAAAAGAGTTATTCCATGACTCGAATAGTGCAGGTGGTCGCGTCTTGATGCACACGAAGGTTCGATCTAGTTACGATACCCATCCAACATCATCGCAAACCTCCGCCGAACCTCGCCGTTCATCAAAGTTTGATTCTGAAGCTAGATCTATGCAAGCAACCAGCTCAGACAAGGGCAAATCCAAAGTCATCGCGATCTCTGACAGTGAAACCGAATCGGAAAGTCATAGCGATGTTCCAGAGAAAGCTCTAGAAGCACAGAAAGAGCCGATCGGATGGGCGTATGTTGGCTCGCACAACTTCACACCTTCTGCATGGGGAACGTTGTCCGGCTCTGGCTTCAGTCCTACGTTGAATGTACGTTTCGTTCTGAACACGATGTCATGGCTTGTACTAAAGGATAATCTAGGTCGTCCGCGTCAATTACGAGCTTGGTATTGTCCTTGCGCTTTACGACGACACGGATGTCAAACGAGTATCGTGCTTTAAGCGACCCCCGAGGAAGTATGTGTTTGGCCAGGACCGACCGTGGGTGAGTCCATTCTTTATTTTTGATTTGTCGAGTCCACTCCAATATCTGCGTCCAGTCAGTGCGGCAAGTGATCCCCTCGATCTCGACCTGCCCTCGCCCTCAACCTCGACTCCCTCCCCTCTCTCCCTCCCTCTCTCAACCGTTGGCCGCGCACGGGCACGGGCACGGGCACGCGCCCTCGACCTCCCCTCCCTCTTACTCCCCTCCTCTCCCCATCCTCGTCTCCATGTCCCGCCCTCGAGTTGACCAGCACCTCACCCTCACCCTCACCCTCACCCTCACCGGCACTCACCCTCTCCCATTCCCTCCCCTCACCCCTGGTGTGCTCGACGATTTCCCCATCTCTGTCGTTGGAACACCTGATTCCGGGAGTTCGGTTGGCTCAGCACAGTGGACGCCATTTGGCAATGACTTTCTCGACCCGCGAGTCATTCTGACAACTCCAGACGTTGCCTTGGGTGAAACGACGAGGACGGGGAGGACGGGGAGACGGGACGGCGTCACGGGACTCACGGCGAAACGACGAGGACGGCGAGGACAGCGAGACCGCGGTACCACGACCACGGCGACGACGACGACGACACGAGGAGGACTCGAGAAGGACGGCGACGCGAGGAGGAGGAGGAGGAGGAGGAGGAGGAGGAGGACGGGACGTCGCAGCACACGACGACTACCGCGAAGGCGCACCACGACACGAGGACGGGGATGCGACGGCGTACCATGATGCAACCGTCGGCCCTATTTCGGCACACCCCTTTCCAGCGTCACATGTCACCGTCGCATACCATTTCTTTCGTGTCAGAAAGACCTTACACTGCGGAATGCTCAAGATACCTTATTTCTAGAAACGAAGAGACTGGGAAGACGGGTTTTTTGACCGATCGGTGTGGTGGATTACGCTCAGGTTAAAGTCTGTTTTCTGACGGAAACTGTTATGCGACGGCATACCATGACGACGACGACGGGACGACGACACGAGGAGGACGAGGATGGGGACGCACGACAACGACAACGCGAGGACGCGAGGAGAACGGGGATGGGGACCCGACGACGACGACCGCCTCGTCCGCGTGGATCCGTAGTAGTAATAAATATTTTGTACTGTATTCTATGTATTCCGAGTCTGTTGAATGATTTTTTTTTCAATTTTTATAGTGGAGCAAACGGACGGGAAAAAAGAAAAAAAACATGTACTGTAATATTGTACTGTGTCTGTGTGCTCTGTGCGTTGCTGACACTGGCAGCAGCTGTACAGAACACCGTGGTGTGATTACACAGCGCTGTTCCAGCACTGGCCAAAAGGGGGTCGTGTCTGGGGTGGTGGCTGTGACTGCCTGGAAAAACTGGCCAGTGCTGGCCAGTGATTAAGTGATTTGCTGATAAGCTCATTGATACTCAGGCTGTATGTCTGTCTAGCAGAGAGACTGGACAATTTCTGTTGTTGTCATTCTGTTGCCCTGTTAATAATGCCAGTCAAAGCCCATGGAAGAAAGATTTGAGCACTATCTGGATATATCATATTTGTAATGCTGATAATGCTAGGTCAGTATCCTAGCAGAAAACCATATGCATGATCAACAGAGAAGAAGTATGTGCCTGAGATTACATACCAAGTCAGTTGATGATGAATCTTGTATCATGAATGCTTTGGATGAACAATTATATGCCACCCTGACAATGGAACTTTAAGGAATTGCAATCATAATCTGAATAAATGAGAATGCTATTTGACTATCATATATATCTAGAATAGCAACACTTGAAAATTTCCCTGAATGACTAGTAGAATGACAATGAATGATATGCATGACAATTATGTACAATCATGACAGAAGATGGTCAATGTAGAACCATCATGATATAAATAATCATTGAATACCATTGATCATATGTATGAATACTATTTGATCTAGAATTATAATGCCTAATCAAATGTAAGATTTATGCTATGTCAATGTATTCAGATGATAATGTATAAGCTTGGTGGCAAAGTGATGATATTGAAAGGGTAATGATGGAACATAATGATGTGCAAATAATAATGTCTGATCTAGTGATATCATGATCATATTCAGATGATAATGTATAAGCTTGGTGGCAAAGTGATGATATTGAAAGGGTAATGATGGAACATAATGATATCAAAGGTTATAGTGATGAAATGTCTGCCATGAGCTATAGGAAATTATCTGTTGTATAAATTGATGATTTGAAAATGATAATGCCAGATATACATTTATCTTGATATGTCAGGCTGATAAATAGTTGATCATATTCAGCTATGTATATCAGCACTTAAACATTTTCCTGATGGTGATAGCTGTCTACATAGTCATATGTTACGTGAATGCTATGCTACTACCTGCTACACAAGTGATTGTGGTTTGACATAGTGCTATGTAGTTGTGTGATAGCTGTTCAAAAGACTGTCTACATAGTTCAGGTGTGTATTTTATAGTGCTACAGTGTGATCCATAGTTCTATGCAGATCTTACATCATTTATGTAGGACTATGTAGAGGGGGGAAGTCTACAATGACTACGGCACTACATAGAACTACATAGTGCACCATATTGCTATATAGATTTGGCGAAATTTGCTGATGTAGGCACGCTCCGGAAGTGCGTTGACTTTCACTCCGCCGCGCACAAGATCAATCGCTTGCGTCGTGCCCAAGAGGTTCTTGATTTCGGCATTTCTGAACAGTTCTTTCTCCATGGACAGTAGAGCTTTGTCAGAATGCTCTGCGGCAATGACATTTCACCCGAGTGAATCTAGTATGTCTGGTGCGTATCCCGCCAGACACTGGAAATTCTTGTATAACGGAGAACCTCGCGCCTGGGAAACGCTTGTCGATAAAAGCAGACAGTATGACATGCATGCAGGACTGACCAGATGAGCACTAAATGTATTATTCTCAATAGCGACAAGTAACTTTGCTAGTATGCCAATACTCTGGATGTAGTGGTCAGCACAGTAGCTGATCGAGCGCTTGGGGCTCACCGTCTGAGGGGGAGGCAAGCTAGAGTGTCCGCCGGGTGTTGCAACTTCGATCTTCAAATTAACGGAACCTTTCTCTGCGATGCATGGAGTAGCGATGACTTGTCCGTACTGCTCTCCGTATCCGTCTGCAAACCTGTTTCAACAGACTGCAACTCCAATCAAGTTGTGCTCCTTACCCCCTTCGTCAACCAACACGGCATATCCATTTTCGCCAAACATCTCCACCAGCTCTGGGGCCAGGAGTTGCGCACCCCTACGGGACGTCAATATTAAGCCAAGCCTACACATGTTTCGCCTTACGTATTCTCCGCGGGACTCTTCGTCGAAGCCCAATGCAACCGTTCGGGTTGGTTCATAGCCGTTCTCTAACATTGTTTCCACCGCCGACCTGTTTTGCCCCATAACGTTGAGTGGAGCAATCACGAAGCAAGCTTACAGTATGCCGAAGTCCACTCTTGTCGTCTACAGAACCTCGGCCCCAGATCATTTTACCTGTGGATGACAGCTATCAGTGATCCGATGCAGAGGAATGGGTCATAACAAACCATCAAAGTGGCCAGAGAAAGGGGGGTAGGTCCAATCAGCATACGTGGCGGGCTCCACGGGCACGACTGCGCCGAAAAATGATGATGCCGCTCTGCCTCCACGGTAGAGTACGTGGGTGGACCCATCACATCGTCCACGATCCTCCCGAGTTCGACCTCGATCTCGTCCGACCTCGTCGTCGTGAGCGTGTTCATCACCCGTACATGCTCGTCGTGTGGAGGGGTACCAGTGGCTGTGAACGCCGGAGCGGCCCCCGTGGGTGCATCCGACGGCGTCTCGTAATTGGTATACCCGCGCTGCGGTGGTGCAGCCAGTGGGTGCGGTGCGAGGTCGAGGTCGTCCTCGCCATCGAGCAAGTTGGCGTGTGCGTATACGCTTGATTTTGCTTGCGCGTGATACGGTCAATCAAGTCGAGTTGCTTAAGCGTTTTCGGCGGGCGCAAAAGGCGAAAGTGAGGATGATGATGAGTGCAGCGGCGCCGGCTGCGGAGCCACCGATGATGGCGCTGCGTTCGCTGGAAGACGAGGTGGACTCAGTATGGTTGTCGGAATGGTGGTTGAGATCTGTGAGAATGAGGTGCGGAAGTGAATGGAGGGAAAAAAGGCGACGTACGACGGATGGAGAGCCATTGACGTAGACAGTGTACGAGGTGGTGATGGTCGCTGGTGTGCTGTGCAGCGAAGACGATGACGAAGGAAGATGTGTTGTGCTTGAGGGTGGGACAGGGGTAGACGAAGAAGAGGAAGTGTTGTCGAACTCGACGGAAGCTGAGGCGTTTGGGTCGTCGAGCTCTGTGTGATGATGTGACGACGAGGAGGTGATGGTCTGATGATCATCGGGGTTTTGGGCGATCATCGGATGCTCATCGGTCCGTTCGTGCGCCTTCGCGTCTGCACTCATAGACCTTGTCTCTCTGCTCGCCATCGCTCACCGAATCAGGCAACTTGACGCATGTCCGAGTCTTTAGGATGCGTTCGTTATCCCGTCCGGCCATATGTATTCTTCTATCTGCTCCCGTGCTACTACTGAAGATCGCCTCACGGATGCATTGTTAAGCCAAGTCTCGGGTCACCAGACCGTTACTCGCAAAGCGTTCTCCGGCACGGGACGGGAGCCCGAGTTGCCGGGTATGGTGAGCTGCGGGGGTGGGTAGGGAAACCTCGCAGGTGCGTGTACCCGAAGTCGGGATCGCGCGCTCCGGACCAGGGGAGTGAGCTGCGAGGAGCCGGAATGGGAAATGGAGGCAGGGAGTGGTGGGTGCGCTGAAACGTGCTTGGACGAGCGCTGCAAGGCGGATGAGCGACGTAGTGGAGGCGAGAGAGGAAGCGCCGAGGCAGTGCCTCTCGCTTGTCTGTCCCGCAGTCCGACCCGTAGTGGTGCCAAGCCTGGCCGTGCCGAACGTCCGTCTAGGAGGGACACTGGTGAGAACAAAAGCGTAAAGAATCGGGAGAAAAGTACCTCGTCAACTAGGACGATATGGAGAATACCATCGCATGTCCGTCTGATCTCGTGCTCGTGCCCAGTTCCTGGTTCCATGTCCACGTCCGCGTTTGCGTCGCTTGCATCGTCATCTGTGACCTCATCGTCGTCATTGTCCATGCCGTCTCCCTCATCCGCCGAGGCATTCATTGAAAGATAGCGCTCGTCATTTTCCCGAAAAATCATATCGGAAGTTCCTCGTTCTTTGCACCCACGACACTTGCTCTCATCGTGTAAGTCAGGCCCGCCAACGACGAATTCATTGTAAAACGGAGTCCTCTCCTGACACGTGATAGCAAGGCCACGCTAAACGAGACGTCGTGGATCGGTCGTTGAGATGTTATCTGATCGTGCAGAAGGAATACATACCGTGAACTCCTGGAATCGAGTCGCGTTGGGAAACCACGCGTTTGGAATACCGCCAGAAGCGACGACTTGGTTGAGATCGACATCCATGCATTGGTATTCGCGGAGGCGCATGAAGACGGGCGTAGCGGCGAGGAGGCATTTGATGCTTTTGCATGAGGTTTTTGTGGAGGGCACTGTCAGGGTACCTAGGGAATACATAATCGTTAGATCACACATGGGACCGGAGAGGACGCGAGAGACGAACGAGCATTCTGCCTTGCCAGAAACCACTGAGCAGACCGGGCGTGTGGTGAGTACGTTTGAGGGAAACGTTGACGAAGACGGAATTGCAGTCAGCGAGGCGGTTCCAGTCGTCGTCCCATCGGGCACTTGGTGCGAGCTTCGAGAGAGCGGCTGGAGGGAGCAAGTCGTGATCCTGGATTTGGGACCACCAATCCGAAGGTGAGGTGGGGACGAACTTGGCGATCTTGCGTTCATTGAGCTCCTGGATGTCCTCCTGGGTGGGGCCGACCGTTGTGAAGCCGAGCTGAAGGGCATGAGCGCGGTTTCGGGGAAGGACGGGAAGGACGGCGATGGGAAAGACCTCGCGGTGGGAGAAGTAGATGAGCTTCGCAGCGACGGTAGCGAGGAGAATGCCGAGCCGGACGGCATTGAGGTGATAGAGGCGTGATGCGGGATGAGTGAGAATTGGTGCGGTAGTGAAGGTAGGGACCATGCGCGGTGTGGAAGGTGTGGGGGTGTTGAGAAGGGTCGCGAGGGATGGGAACGGTGAAGTATACATGCGGAGCGAGGTAGGCGGCATACTGAGAAGTAGTGAGAAGAGAACCGATCCAGGAGAGAAGGTGAACGTACGCGGACGGGCATAATGACGAAGGGCAAGACGAGCCTGATCATCTGGGTACGTTGCGCGGAGGTCTGTGCCTTGAGACGGTCTGGGAGGGGGAGTGTGAGGGGAGGAGAGAGAGAGAGAGAAGGGGACGAACCTTCGGAGGAAGAGAGCCAGAGGAGTCAAAGAGCAAGGGAGTTGATCTCGTTGTCTGCGGGCCAGCCATCAGGGGCGTCCTGGTAGAGACGTTCGCGGACAAGGAGTCGACAAAGCAAAGTCGGGGAGACCGGCTTGTTCGAGCTGATAGCGATTCCAAAGCAGGTCCGGAACGTGTCGAGGACGTCGTGTGCATGGTTGTCGCGGAGGCGGAGGGACTTGAGTGCTCTGCGGTTGGTGTGAAGCTGGGCGGTGAGGCTAGTGGCGGTGAAGTCACCGAGACGACGGGCGAGGACGGATGAATCGAAGGAGGCACGGAATATGCGAGCATAGAGGGTTGCGGGGAATGCTAGACGGGCAGGATTGATAACGGCGTACGCGTGGGACCGTCGGGCGGCGGTGGGGGCGATGTTTTTCCCCAAGTGGAGTCTGGACACCATGCCCGTTCGGGAATGTTCATCGGTGCTGATAGGTCAGACGACCGTCGGAGTTTCGGGATGATCGATGATCGATGATGATCGATGCGGCTCGTTATCGCCTTTGTTCTTCAGCTTGACTCATCACGACGATGACGATGAACGCGAGGCGACGCAACGACGACGTGGCACGGCGCCCGCCTCGCCAGCGCTCTCGCTCTCGCTCACCCACGCCAGACCCGTCATGAGGACGCCATGCAACGACACGACACGTTGTCCACCTCGAACGACGCGGAACGGTGCCCGCTTCTTCCCTCCCTCCCTTTCCACCCACCCCACCCTGCCAGACCTCGTCCATGACGACACGCTTGACTTGACGACGACGCGACGACGGAGATGGACGACAAGGGCGACGACGGAACGTCTCGACGCGACGCGTTCGACTTGAACGGTGCCCGTTTCTCCCCCTCCCCTCTTTTTCTCTCTCACCCACCCACCCCGCCAGACTCGGACCTCGTCCATGCTCCCAATCTGATTGACCCTACGGCGCCTCACGAACCGGCGTCGATCGACCCGCAAGGGTTGAGCTTCGACTCGCCGCGTCAGTCCGAAGTGTTTGAAACTCTGACACCGCCCGCTGCCTGCCTCCATGCAACTGGAGCCGCTGATCAACGTGCACAAGCAGCGGTTGATCGCGGGGGTGATCAAGGATCTGGTGGCTGACCAGTACATCGCGAGCCGCGTACGGTTTTCGATCGATAAGATGTTTCAGCGGCGTTTGTGGATCAGGGAGTTGGGGACGGAGACGTTGAGTCAGGTGCATAGGATGTATCGCGATCCAACGGCGCGGCCGCTTCAGTTTTTGGCGTTGTAGAGGGTTTTTCTTTTTTTGCTCTGGGGAGTGACTCGCACTCGACTGTGTTTTAATTCGGGTCGCCATGACTCCCGTGGGTCGTTTAGTGCTCATCGCAGGTGAGTGTATGCGTTGTGTGTATGCTGAAGTTCCGCACTAATGTCGAGCTCGTCGCAAGCCGATTCAACCCGGTCAATCCTCGAAGTGATTACACTACAATCAACCGACCAACCAAACCCAGCTCACTGCGCGTCAGAAAGACTACAGACCCGAGGATGAACACGAAACCGAGACTAAGATCGAGACTCCCACGGACACGGATATTGCGATCCCTTGCTCGAACTCTCCCCTCGAGCTCACTCAACATCGCCACACCCACATCTGTCGTCGTCTCGTCTGCCCCTGCCCATTCCTTCCTGACTCGGTCTCTGTGCAGGTCTCCCACCACGCTCCGCCTCCTCCATCCGATCCAAAATCCTTAACACAACCTCCGCACTGCCGTGCTGCGCATATCCCCGCGCGACCATACTGACGAGCGTAGGTTCGACCCCGAGCTCCATCATACCCAGCAACAACCCATGCTGCCTCGGCAGGTCCACGCCCTCATCCACGCCCCAGGCGTGACCGTGAGGACACAAACAGAGAGAAATGCGCAGCATCGAACATGTTTTGTCGGTCCCACCAAGGAGTTTTTAAGCAGCACACAGTCCATATTCTGTATCTTTTTGTATATACTGTAGCTAGTAGTAGTTTATTTCAACCCCAATATTGGTTGTGAGACCAACCATTGTCCCCTTCCTCCCAGCGGTCAAATGCTTTGTCGCTGTGAAGCGCAAATGAAGCTCGCTCTTCTTCATAATGAAGGTTGAAATGCGTAAATCGATGGGAAGGAAAACATGCAAAATCACCACTTCCCAACTCAAAAACCAAACCTGGCTCTGCCATGACCAAACTCCCCCCTGTGTAGTTACCAACAGACAGAACCAAGCAAATACCTTTGTCACCTACATCGCGATGTGCCTCAGTGCACACGTTGATGTTGAGAGCAAAGGAGACCCATGGTGAAACTAAACTTCCAGGTTGCCCAGGAAGTGACTCAACCACTTTGATCAATACCTCATACTCTGCTGGGAGGTGAAATTGAACCTGAAATTCCTTACATGAGCCATCCAACAAGTGAAAATAGCTTCCAACTCACCATTTCTTCAATCCACAAAAAAACATCTCCAAACGTAGCCTCCAGATCATGGTAAAGCTGTGGATGTTCTGCGAAATCTTTGGACATATAGGGGAGGAACTGAGAAGTGTTGGTTCTCCCAACATTGGTCTTCCTCAAATCCAGAGGATATTCATCACTGGGAGCAGATTGACCCTGCAGAAACATGCAGTTAATTCTCACAATAGGATTACAATACAGAGACTTACACTGGTGGTATATCTATTATACCAGGAAAAATGGAGGCAACGATAAGGTGCCCCATTTCTGCTATCCCTGGACATAAAGATATTGCTTGACTCTAGACAAGCCTTGAGTCTACCAGTTAAGGTCTCCTTGAGCCATCTAGGCATGGAATTGCAGACATAGGCTATGAGACTTCCATCTGAACTTCTAATATCTAAAGCCCTACTTTTGTTCAGATCTGCACATCAATAGATGATCTTAGCTTACCCATCAAATGAGGTTACTGGTATTTGTATATAAGCATCCTCATTTTTTTTGCACCCCCTGAGATAAAACCCATCAAGCTGAAAGTTAAAGTCAAACATTGTTTAGATCTGCAACACTTGAAGTAAAATCTCACCAGTCTCTGCAAATGAAGTGCATCCTGCACTGCTGTGCCTTCTAATGCTGCAATCCTCTGCTGATTGGTCCACTCAATTTTATCGCCATCAAAATAACTTGGTTTTGAAACATTCTGAGGTGAGGTTATATTGTAACCTGTCTGAATCCTCACAGGAAAAGCAGGACTGGGAGCAAGGGTGAGAGTGGAACTAGAACTGAGATTGGGTGTAGGATTAATAGCGGAACTAGAAGGGGTAAAGGGGGAAACAAGAGGCAGCCCTGATGGCAGCGTTAACAATTAAAAAAAAATGAAAAAAATCGATAGAAGACTTTACCTTGTATAGGCTGGAGAGATGGCAGCGAAATACTGGATGCATAGTCTACGTCTGTATTGTTGCATGACTTCCATGCAGTCCAAGAACGAGGAGGAAGTATGAACATCCTGAGAATATTCACTTCACCCTGTTTCTTTATATAATCATAAGGTACATACCTCATCTTGAGCCTACCAAATAGTCTGTCTGATGCCTTGATGTCAGCACAGTCCAAAGGTTGTTCATCACCAAATTGAAATTGAAAAGGCTGCTCAGCCCTCATCCTGGAGATGGTAGGAATGAGTGAGGAAATAAGAAGTTTGCGTTGATCTGAACTGCAGTCAGCAAACGTCCTAAACCTTTGACTTCCTTTAGACTCAACTTCTTTAGCCCTAGATGGGTCACATAACATAGCCCCTATTGCATTTACCAGTTCGTGGGGATAGTTTCCCATATCCATGCGCCTATTAAGTCCAGCAACAACCACTAAGATGTAAATAGTACCTCCCGCTGCAAGACGGGCAAACTTCTTGCCCCTACCCACCCAGTCCTTGAAGGTACGAGCTGCAGAGGGAGCATTTGGCAGCAAAGCAATATGCTGTTTGTAAACTTGTTCCTCAGACAGTTTTTCAGCCTGTGCTGAGCAAAGCCTATTCAATTAATTAGACATATGGTACCGCCAAATAAAACTGAAACTTACTTCTCAGTCACAAATGCTAACTGGATGTAAGCCAGCATAGCAAAGAAATTTACTCCTACTTCCTTTGATTGAATTACACTACAACGCTTGATGACGTTTGGCAAATCAGAGCCACCCATGTTTGGGGTCTTTAAAAAATGCCTAATGGAGTCCAGCCATTGAGCAGGGCTGCGTGTGGTGGAATTATAGTGGGCGGTGAGCAATACCCCCAGCTCGGCCTCTGCTGAGCGTGAGGT
>JBBPPP010000064.1:5963-28380 GCA_038092075.1 Leccinum fuscescens | reverse complement strand
CTCTAGTCCTGACTGTCGGTGATACCGGACTGGGGTCGGACTGTACTCCGGACTGTGATCGGTCGGTCGGTCAGGGTGATTTACAACATACCATGGCGTTAAATCTTTCCGTCTGTCCGTCTGTTTGTGGGTGATAGGCTGTTGACGGATTTCCCTCTATCTGCAGTAATTCGTTGAATCCCTTCATGAACGACGAAACGAACTGAGGTCCTCTGTCAGATACAATCTTTCTCGGCGTTCCATGTAGTTTGAACACATGATCTCGATAGATTTTTGCAACCCCCTGTGCTGTTATTGTTGTTGACACGGGGAATAGATGGATCATTTTCGAGAACATGTCTACGATGGTTAAGATTGCATCTTTTCCTTGTGATTCTGGTAACGGGCCGATGATGTCGATCGAAATGATTTCCCATGGTTGATTAGGGATTTCATTTGGATGTAGAGGAGTGCGTTTTGCCTTTGTTTTTACTCTTTGGCAGGTGTCGCATCCTTCTACGTACGTTCGGACATCTTTGTTTATGGTTGGCCAGTAGTACCGTTGTTTCAGGAGGTTTCTCGTTCGTTTGACTCCTGGATGACCCGCTGTAGGATGATCGTGACTTTGTTGTATTACTTTTTCTCGTATGTCGGGATCATCGGGTATGTACAGTTGTGTTTTCCAGTGAATCAAGTCGTCTTTTACACTCCAGGGTTCCTTGTTTTCTTTTAGAGCCTCTTCGACTACTTTCTCAGTTGCTGACTGATTCTTTGCTACAAGTTCTTCGATTGTTTCGACGCCACGAATTTGTGATGGAGAGATAACTGTTTGTTGTTTATTATCATCGTCTCCAGTCTCAAAGTCGGCTCGTCTTGATAGGGGATCGGCAGGATTTGTTTTTCCTGGTCGATGAGTAATGGTGAAGTGATATTCTTGTAGCAATTGTGTCCAGCGAGCTTGTCGACGAGAAAGGTCTTGGGGTTTCTTAAAGAATTCAAGGTTCTTATGATCCGTTAGAATCTCAAAGGGGTGTTTTGCATCGAGCAAGTATTGGCGCCATTCTTTTAGAGCGAATATAATCGCTGCCATCTCAAGATCATGTGCGTGATAATTTCTTTCTGCATCATTCAATGATCTCGAGATGAACGCGACTGGATGCCAATTGTTCTCTCTCTTTTGTGTTAGCACTGCTCCGAGTCCAATGCCTGATCCATCAGTTTCTACTCTGAATGGATTTTCGTCATCTGGCATGACAAGGGCAGGTGCAGATGTAAGAGTGTTTTTAAGTTGCTCAAACGCTTGTTGGCACTTTTCCGTCCATTCGAAGTCCCTTTTTTCCGAGGTGAGCTCATTCATGGGTCTGGCAATTTTTGCGAAGTCTTTTACAAAACGCCTATAGAAGTTTAGGAATCCTAAGAATCCTCTGAGCTCTTTCTTCGATTTCGGGATAGGCCAATCTGTTACACCTTTGATTTTCGTTGGGTCGACTTTCACTGTTTGATGAGAAACAATAAGTCCGAGATATTCTGCTTCTTCCGCTTCGAATTTGCACTTGGTATGTTTCAAGTACAGATTGTTTTCGCGCAAGATTTGGAGTACTTCTCTGACTATTTGTCTGTGTTCCTCAATCGTTTCAGTGTAAATCATGATGTCATCCATGTAAACTACAACTTTTCCTCGATTGATCAGATCTCGGAATAGATGGTTCATCATGGTTTGGAACGTTGCAGGGGAGTTGGTTAAACCAAAGAACATTACTAGTGGTTCAAACAATCCTCTGTTGGTTCTGAACGCTGCTTTCCACTCGTCGCCTTCTTTCATCCGTATGTTATTGTATCCCCATCGAATGTCGAGTAACGTGAAGTATTTGGCTGACTTCAGTTTGTCGATAAGTTCTGAGATAAGAGGGAGGGGATATCTATTCTTTACGGTGATGGCGTTGAGTTTCCTATAGTCTTGGACTGGTCTCAGTTTCCCGTCTTTCTTCTTAATGAAGAAGAATGCTGATGCGAACGGTGATTTCGATGGTCTTATTCGTCCAGACTTAAGGTTTTCTTCGAGGAATTCGTCAAGCTCTTTTTGTTCGTTCAGCGTAAGATTATAGGTTTTGCAGTCAACAGTGTGTTCACCGGGGAGTAACTCGACTGCGTGATCCCATGGTCTTCGAGGAGGGAGCGCGTCAAAGTTCTCTTTGGCGAATACATCTTTGAAGTCGTGATAGGTTTCTGGTACTACGTCTTCAAAGGTTTTGGAATGTTGTTTTGAGGCTGTAGCTGCTTCGATGGCTAGGTCTTGCGCTACTCCTCTAGTCTGCAAAAACGAATCTACGTCGAGTTTGAATACTCTACCCTCCTTCCAGAGTCGAGTACACTCCTGGGACTCGATGTCGTCGTCATCAACTGGTTCAAGAGCAGGGAGATGATGTTCTTCGCAATTGAATACGATGGAACGTTTTTCCCAGTCTATCTTAGGATTGTGTTTTTGCAACCAGTCGAATCCGAGGAATATTGGGTGAGTGCCGAGATCGGTTACAGCGAGTGTGATTTTCTCGATGTGTTTCTCGACGGTCATTTCCACAATAACAAAGTGTGTGATAGCACCTCTGCTGTTGGGAGTGCCGTCGGCATTGTAAACCGGTATCGCACGGGGGAGGGCATGAGTAGGGATTTTGTGTTTTCGCACAAAGCTCGCATCAATAGATGATCCTGTGCATCCTGAATCGACGAGTGCAGTTGCCTGCAGTATCTTTCCATCGTCCGTCAGAATGTCAGCGATAGGCAACAGCACGGGTATGGGTAACCCGCGCGGGTCGTGGGTATGGGTGTCCCATGGGTACGGGTACGGGTCTTTGTCTTGGACACCCGGACCCCTACCCGGACCCGTGGCCCGGGTTAGTCACTAGAGTGCATGTGATTATTCTCGTCTACACGACTACATAACTATTGTAACAACATGAAAAGTACCTGTCAAAGAAGGTTCAACGTAAATATTACACAACACAAAACAATTTTAGGAGCCCTCAATCTCGATCCCAAATCTCCGAATCGGCACGAAATGAGTACACAGCCTACCAGGCGTGCAGTTAAGCCAACTGAAAAGGCTCGCGTAGCAGCCGAGGAAGCCTCGTCCAGGGCTCCGAGGAAGCGCCGCCACAGCACGGGCAGCGACAGTGATGGTACACCATCATCCGCTCCGTTGAACAAGGGACCACGCAAAGACGAGGCGAGTCGGTCAGTCAAAAGCTTGGTTCTACCAACATCTGATGTCGACGACAACGGGCCAGCGGCATCCGAAACGGATCGTCGGGAACATTCCCCGAGTGTTGTCGAGATCGACAACCCCGTCACTGCCGAGGATGAATTGAGTGAGTCCTTTCTCCGAGTCATTCTCCTGCCAGTGAGTAGCAAAACGAACACACGTTAATATATCATAGAGAAATTGCAAAGGGATTAGACGTCACCAATCTATGCATTTTTTGATCCCGATCCGATCATCAAGGAGGTTGACGGCCGTCGAGTACATGAGTTCAAATGTTTGGCCCGCGGTTGCAAGCAGACGGTCCGTCGCTACCTCGATAAAAAAGATGCCAGGTCGAGGTAACATGCGCAAGCACGTCCGGTCATGCTGGGGAAATGAAGTCCTGGAGGCGGCCGGTCAAGCCAAGGATGCAAAAGAAGTGCGCGACAAGATCGTCAAAAGTGTGCTGCAGGATGGTTCCATTACCGCTGCATTCGAACAAAAAGGAAACAGGAAGATAACTTACAGTCATAGGCAGCACACTAAGACCGAAACACGGTGCGCATACCGAGCGATCCCTTGATCTGTCTGCTGGCTCACACACAAATAGTGTGGAGATTGTTCGCTGGGTCGCAGAGAGTCTGCGCCCGTTCAATGTTGTTTCCGATCGAGGATTTATGGTGTTAATGAAAACGGGTCGGCCAGAGTATTACTTACCGTCGCCCGATACGGTCTCTCGTGACGTCAAAGCCGTCTTCGTGAGGACTCGTGGCCGTATAGCTAAAATGCTACAAGTAAGTCACAATTAGTTTGATTGACGGTAGGCTGATGGCACGTACCAGGAATACAAAGGAAGATTGCACTTCACAACCGATGCGTGGACATCTCCTAACCATCGTGCGTTTGTCACGTTTGTCGTCCATCTGGAGAAGAACGGTGCACCACTGGCATTCCCGTTAGACATTGTCGAGGTTGCCAGGGTCCGTTATTACATACCTTATTGATCGCCGTGACTGACCCGGCTCTCATAGTCTCATACCGGCGTCGAGTTAGCAACTGCATTTCACAGCGTCCTGGAAGAGTTCGGTTTGTCGACGAAGGTACATATATTCTCGACATACAATTCACATACCTGTCATTGATGCTTGCAGATCCTCGGCGTCACCTGCGATAACGCCGCGAACAACGAGGTCATGATTGATGAGCTCGCCAACCTCGCTCCTGATTTTCGAGGAGCCTCCAGTCGGGCGCGTTGCTTTCTGCACGTTGTCAACCTGGTCGCCAAGTCCATTATTCGAATCTTCGACATCAAAAAGAAGGATGTTGATGCTGCGCTTGCAAGCGGCGATGTTGTAGTCGAGTGGAATGAGTTGGCGGCGCTAAGCAGAGAGAGCGAGGACTCGGACGAGAGGCTCGACGAGGACAATGAAAGGGACAATGAGGGTGGGTGGATGGACGAAATGGAACTGCTGGACCGAGAGGACCGAGAGGAGCTGTTGGAAGAATTGGTTCCGTTGAAGTTAGCACTCACCAAGGTATGTAGTCATGGAACGACTTACCTGCTTGCTAACTCCACCTATAGATACGCAAATTGGGCTCCAAAGTTACCAATTCCTCCACCTTGCTGCTTCCTGCATGGAAGCAGATCCTGCAAGACGTACAGCAGAACATCACCCATTTACCGCAGGATGTTGCGACCCGATGGAATTCGACCTATGATATGCTTGAGTATGTCCTGACGCACAGGGAAGCTATAGACACAATCACGCAGCGCAGGGACTTACGAAAGTTTGAGCTCGGTGACCAAGAGTGGGTCTTCTTGGGGGAATTGCACGATATCTTGAAGGTCAGGCCACACAGATAACTGAATCATGTGGCTGAGTCGTTCCTTGTTTAGATACTCAAACACGCTACATTATTTTTCTCATGCGCAATGCCCAATCTCCCGACCGTCATTCCAGCAATGGATGTTATCGACGAGGCGCTGGCCACGAAGTCAACGGATCACACGCTTAGTCGGCCAATCCGTGCTGCCGTTCGGATTGGGAAGCTCACACTGAACCGGTACTATGCCCTTACAGACATTTCAGACGTCTATCGCATCACAATGGGTGAGTACGAGTACACGGCGTTCAGTAACACCGACATTCACAAAGCGTTTCAAACACCCTTTTCTCAGTTCTACACCCCCAACACAAGTTGCTGTACTTCAAGAATGCCGTGTGGGAGGATGAATGGGTCCAAGCTGCTGAGCGTTTGGTGCGTGACGAGTTCAAACAGCAGTACATGTCCATGCCGGCGCATCCAGGCAATGACTCGGATCTGGAAGTATTGCCATCCGAGTCATCAGAGAAATGTGTCGAGGCATCCAAGGTATGTATTCCTGTGTTTTTTACATAGTAGGTGCTCTGTGCCGACTCATCAACGTCTACAGAACATGTTCGACAACATCCCCGCTCTAGCGCTACCAAAACGGACAGACCTTAGCTGTGAACTCGACCGGTATTTGAGCACGGATGTGGAACATGTCGAGGATCCCCTGATATGGTGGTATGAACAGCGTTCTTTGTATCTGTCCCTATCACGGATGGCATTGGACTATTTGACAATGCTAGGTACGTCAATTCTGGTGATCACAAGAATTTAATTGCCTTACTTGAATGGATGCAGCAACGTCGGTCGATGTGGAGCATTTATTTAGTCGCGGTCGACTCCTTCTGACCCACGTTCGAACACGAATGTCTGCTGAGACCACCCGGGCACTCCTCTGCATCGGGCATTGGAGTCCCCTTAAATTTGTCAAGGCAGATGATCTTCAGCAGGTTGCTGGGTTGCCGGATTTGAAGCCAGGCGAGGAGGGTGAATTGGAGATCGGGTGGGATTCTATTGCTACTGTACAGTAGTCCTACGTTACAATTTCTTTTGTCCGTGTCAGCCATGCGTTTCACTGGTCCTGTCCCCTGCCATACCCCTGCCATACCCGCGGGTGTACCTGCTATGGGTGCGGATACGGGTAGGTTTTTTCAAACCCGTGGGAAAACCCATACCCTTGACGGGGGGATGGGTATGTAGGTGGGTATGGGTATTGGACTGTGCACCCACGGGTTTACCCATGTGTTTGCCTAAAAAGGGCTCTAAGCTCACCGAGCACGTGCCTGCAGCAGAATTCGTCATCAAGTCTTTCGGCAACGTCCGCACACTCTTCACCTCACCAACAAGACCCTGTACCACTATCTTGGCCAGCGGGCCGGTGCTGGCACTCGGGCAAACAGTGTTCACGCCGATGACAATGCCAACCGCTTCGAACAATTCAAGCTGGCCCTCAAATCCATCGGGCTATCCAAGCAGCATGTTGCCCAAACGTGCCAGCTCGTTGCAACCATCCTCCACCTGGGCAACGTCAAGTTCATCATTGACCGAAACCGCAACATGGATGCCGCCGTAGTCCGCAACATGGAGATCCTCCAATGCCTGGCAACCCTCCCGCCAAATTGCCGCTCGCCCGTATTTCAATCTGCTTCCCTCGTCTCACTCCGGTCTTCTACTAACCTCATGGTCTGCCCCTCCATACATGTTTCCCCCCACCGGGGGTCCCCTTCAACTTCACATACTGTTACAATTGCTGTTGACTTCGAAGGACTTAGAGGAGTGGATGTATCTTCTTTCAACGTCTTACCATTCTCTATCTACCTTGTAAACAATACTCACTTCCTTCTCGACCGAGCCATTGATTGATTATCTCTCTCGGCCGATCCCTTCCTCTTCGCTTTATCTCTTATCTCGCTTTATCTCCTTATCACCCTTTCCCTTATCTCGACTTCTCAATATGGTCTCCTCTCTCTCACTGCTACTTACACTGCTTGGTCCGTGCCCTTTCGCACCTACTATAAATACCCCAGTAGCACGATGGTGTTCCCTAGCTAGTTCTGCGCAATCAAGCGTTATCTAACTTTTCCTCCACTTGACCGTCTGCAAGTGAGACTTTCCCTTACCCTTTCTATTAGACTTGATTGGTCTCTTCATGAGTACCTCGTCTAAGTATTAAGGTAGTCGTTATCGCTTCACGTAACAAAAGAACTAGCTACTTCCTAGCCTCCTGCTCCTTAGCAGACAGCCACCATTTCGTACCCACGTCCTCGCACCTCTTTTCGTCCTCCCTCCGATTCGGACGACGAAGGAACCCCTCGAAACCTTCCTCTCGTCCAACGTATCACCCCTGCCGCCAATCCCCTTCGACGAGGACTTACTGCTGAAGAAGTAGAAGCTCAACGAGCTGCTGACGCCCGCGCCGCATTCCATCTCCCAGCAGAAACGACATCTGCGCCACAGTCTGGACCGCCACCAGAAAGTTCTTTGACAGGTTCCAGCCCTGCCATTGTGCCACCGACCGGAAAGCCACCGAGTCGACCCCCCTCGCCCCCTAGTCCCATCGCTGTTTCCCCTGGTGCTGCCATGCCCTCGGAGTTGAAAGCCGGTCTCCCTGACGACTTCTCGGGAGAAGCGAAAGATGCCAATCATTGGCTGCTGGCCATGAAGGCGTACTTCGCAATCAATGCAACGTTGTACAGCGATGAACAGAAGGTCCTAGTCCTTCTGAACAAGTTAACCAAGGGGAATGGCCCCCCATTTGCCGAAGGATGGTACGACAAGATCAGTAACAACGCCATCAATGCTACGGAAAAGACCTTTGCTAAACTCGAAACCGACTTTCGTTCTACCTTCTTCCCTTTCAACATAGCCGTTGAAGCACGACGGAAACTGCGCTCTCTTCGACAGGACCATAGAGATAAGGAAGGGGGTTTCCAGAAGTTTGTCTCCGAATTTCGTCTCCATTCCTCTCGAGCAGGGATCACCGATCAGGACTCCCTCCTCGAGACCCTTGCCATAGGCATGGATAAAAACATTGTCGAGAAAATTCTTGGTCAACAAACCCAACCAACCACCGCTGAAGAATGGATCACCCAAGCCGCCAAATATCACGCCCAACTCCGTCGAATAGCCGATGTACTCGCTGGAAGAGGAGGAGGATTCTCTCGCCCTGCTGCCGATCCAAACGCTATGGACGTCAGCGCCACCCGTCTCTCCCCTATCGAAAGAGCTCGTCACCTAAAGGAGGGACGATGCTTCATCTGTCATAAGAAAGAATGCCGCGCCTCGAATCACTATGGAGAGAAGAGAAACGCCACCCCTTCCCCTCGTCCAAATAGTCGTCCTCCCCCTCCACGTTCCGACCTCGGAAAATATGTCAATGAAATCGTCACCGACAGAAACATCTCGAAAGAGGAAATCCTAAAGGTACTTCGCACGGTATATGAGGAGGAAACTCCCTCGGTCGAAGAAGAAACTGAAACGGTCGCCGCCGTCCCTGACGTTGTCGAAGAAGAAATTACCTCTAACGAAGAGGATTTTTGAAAAGGAGGATTAGTTTGACGTCTAGTTCTCCTCATCGCCTTGCCCCTGTATTCTGTACAACCCCACATGCCAAATCCATTCGAATTCCCGTCTTGTTGTCCAAATCCAGGAACTCCGAAAACGTCAAAGTAACAGCTCTCATCGATAGTGGAGCTACCGGAAATTTCATCGATGCCTCCATCGTCTCGAAAAATAAACTCCCCACACATCGCCTATCAAAACCCCTTGCCGTCTCAAACGTAGATGGAACTCCTAACAAAAATGGTATCCTCAGAAATCGCACCTCCTTATATCTGTCTATTGGAGATCGAAGAGAACGACGAGACTTCTTCATTATTAACTGTGGAAAAGAAGGACTTATCCTCTGTTACAGCTGGCCCGGGTAGGGTCGGTTGTAGACTTGACTGCGAAGGCTAAAGACGAAGGATAGGCCGAGCAGACTTAACGCCTGGCGAAGCCGAAAGACTAAGAGTTCTTTCGAGGAGGAACTCACGAAGAGTCACGTCACTCGAAGACTAAGGCTAAGGACACACCCGAGATTGGGCAGAAGACTGAGGGACGAAGGACGAAGGCACTCGAGGTTTGGCAGAGGATACTCGGTGGGATTTCAAGTAGCTCTAGCTTAGAAGAATACAAGTAAGGAGAAGGGTCCTTAAGTACTACGATATGGAAGGCGATAGAATCGCAAGGAATGGAGGAGTCATCCGCAGCGAGGAATGAGTCAGAAGCTGCGTAATGCTATATGTACAGTAAGCGATGATGTCACCATGAGTCAGAGGACGCGTCATTAAGATAGGGACAAGTCGGATCAGAGATAGGGAGAAGTAGGAAGGGAATCGGGGAAAGGCGGACCATCAGTGATGTGGAAGATGCGAAATCACCCGAGGTCTATGGTACATTGTGAATAAGAAGTAAAGGCGATAAGCGAAAGAGAAAGAAAGGGAAAAGAGATACATAGTCAATCTTGGAGACAATCGTAACATCCTCGGTCTCCCTTGGCTTCAATCCACTAATCCCGTCATCGATTGGGCCTCTGGAAAGATTACTATTCCTGATACCCCAACTCCTGATTCCTCCGATTCCGACGAACAACGCTATCTAGTCCGCTATCTGGGAAAAGACCCTTCTCCCCCACTGTACTCTCTTCGATCCGATGTTCCGTTTGGTCTTCCCGTCCGAAAAACCACCATTTCCACGGAACTCGCTATGGCAACCGAGAAACCGAAACAAGAACTCCCCTCTCAAATCTCGGACTTTGTCGACGTGTTTACTAAACCACCCATCGACGAATTACCTCCCTCTCGTATCTTGGATCATACTATCGAACTCAAGGAATCTTTCGTCCCCAAAGTCGCTAAAACCTATTCCCTCAATCCGAAAGAACGCGACGCATGTTCCTCGTTCATTAAAGAAAATCTCGAAAATGGTCGCATCTCGCCTTCCCAATCTCCTCAAGCTTCCCCCTTCTTCTTCGTCCCCAAGAAAGATGGCTCTCTCCGCCCTTGTCAAGACTATCGATACCTAAACGAACATACTGTCAAAAACGCTTATCCCCTCCCTCGCATCACCGACCTCGTAGATCGACTAAAGACTTCCACCATCTTCACCAAATTAGACATTCGCTGGGGCTATAACAATGTCCTCATCCGCCCTGAAGATCGCTGGAAGGCCGCCTTCATCACTCCTGATGGTCTTTTTGAACCCAACGTCATGTTCTTTGGTTTCTGTAACGCTCCCTCCACCTTTCAAGCCTTAATGCAACATATCTTTGGCGACTACATTGCTGAAGGATGGCTTGTCATCTATATGGATGATTTTCTCATTCATTGTGGAGATGACCTCGACCTCCATTGGTCTCTGGTCCGAAAAGTCCTCGCTCGCCTTCGCGAACATAAACTATATCTCAAACCCGAAAAATGTACTTTTGCGGCTCGCGAAGTCGACTTCCTTGGCCTCGTCATCTCCGGAGGTTCCCTCAAGATGGACCCTACGAAACTCTCTGCCATCGAAACCTGGTCACCTCCTCGTTCTGTTCGTGCAGTTCGCTCCTTCATTGGGTTCTGCAACTTCTATCGAAAATTCATCCCCAACTTCTCCGCCATCGCTCGCCCCCTCATCGATCTCACTAAGAAAGATGTTCCTTGGCTCTGGTCCCCTGACTGTGCCTCCGCCTTCTCCTCCTTACAAACCGCCTTCCTCGCCAAACCCGTCCTCGCTATGCCAGACGTCACTCGCCCCTTCACTGTCATGACCGATGCCTCTCTCACCGCCTCCGGCGCTGTCCTCATGCAATCCGACTCCAACGGTGATCTTCATCCTTGTGCTTATCTCTCTCGCACCTTCTCCGCCCCCGAACGAAATTACGACATCTATGACCGCGAACTCCTTGCCGTTATTCATGCTCTCGAAGAATGGCGTCATTACCTTCAAGGAACCGGCCTCCCTGTCACCATCCTCACCGATCACAAGAACCTTACCTATTTCCGACAACCTCGTAAACTCTCTCGCCGCCATGCTCGTTGGCAATTCTTTCTCCAGGATTTTGACCTCATTTTCTCTTATCTTCCTGCCTCTTCCATTGCCCCCGCCGATGCTCTTTCTCGCCGTGACGATGTTGATGTTTCCCTTGACAATCATGATGTTGTTCTTCTTCCCGATTCTCTCTTCGTTAATTCCCTCGATCTTGCTCTTGCTGATAAAATCGCTTCTCTCACTGCTTCTGACCCTTTCGCTTCTGCTGCTCTCGCGGCCCTTCACGAAGGCACCTCTCTTCTTCCTCGCGCTTCCCTTTCTGACTGGACATTCACTGACTCAAAACTGTACTTTCGTAATCGTCTCTATATTCCTCCCTCCCTTCGTCATGACCTCGTCCTCTCTCTTCATGAATCCCCTGCCGGTGGTCACGGTGGTGTCCTTCGCACTCAGAACCTTCTCGCTCGCGACTATTGGTGGCCTGGCCTTTCCACCTTCGTCCGCCGCTTCGTTCTCGGTTGCGCCACTTGTCAATCCCACAAGGTTAATACCCATCCCGCTGCTCCTCCTCTTTCCCCTCTGGCCTCTTCCTCTACTCGCCCCTTCCAGCAGATTTCCATGGACCTCATCACCGATCTCCCCCCCTCTCTTTCGTTCGATTCTGTCTTGGTCGTGGTCGACCATGGTCTTACGAAGGGGGTAATTCTGCTTCCCTGTCACAAAACCATCACTGCCGCCGACGTCGCCCAACTCTTTTTCACCCATATTTTCCCCCGTTATGGACTTCATGATCGATGCATCTCCGACAGAGGTCCTCAATTCGCTTCTGCCTTCGCCCGAGAACTGGCTCGACTCTTACAATATGACCTCGCTCTCTCCTCTGCCTACCATCCCCAAACCGATGGCGAAACTGAACGAGTAAATCAAGAACTCGAAACCTATCTCCGAATCTTCTGTGAAGGACGCACTGATCAATGGGCCAAACTACTCCCCATGGCCGAATTCTGTCACAATTCCTCCATTCACTCCGTCACCAACAAAACCCCTTTCTCCCTCATTCTTGGATACGAACCCCGATCCTATCCTCCCCTCGGAAAAACCTTTCTCCCCGAACTCGAGACTCGCCTATCTTTGTTATCCGAAGCACGAAAAGAAGCCTTGGATGCACATGAACGCGCCCAACGCCTCATGAAGGAACGCTTTCATTCCCGCTTTACCCCCTGGAAGGTCGGAGATAAGGTATGGCTCGATAACAAAAACCTCCACCTTCGATACCCTTCCAGAAAACTCGCGCCCAAAAGAGAAGGACCATTTGAAATCTCTCAAGTCTTATCTCCACTCTCTTATCGATTGAAACTCCCTCCTACGTGGCGCATCACAAACGTGTTTCACGCTTCGAAACTATCCACCTATCGGGAGACTGCCGAACACGGTCCGAACTTCCTATCTCTCCCTCCTGACGTCATTGATGGAGAAGAAGAGTATGAAGTAGGCGAAATCCTCTCACACAGGGGAACTCGTGGTCGGCGACAATACCTCGTGTCTTGGAAAGGATGGCCTTCGTCGGAAAACACCTGGGAACCCGAAGGAAATCTCTCTCACGCCACTAAACTTCTAACCGCTTATAAGGGACGACGCCCTACCCAGTTTCCTCCCTAACAACCCCATGTCCTCTCCCCCCGACTACGACGATTCCCTCGCTCCTCGTCCCTTTGTCCCCGACCTCCCTATCGTCCCTCATCTCTTCGATACCCCCATTCGAAACATTATCTTCACTGTTGTCCTCCAAACCCCTGATCTTCTTCATGATGTGGAACGAAACGTTTTTCTTTCTGGCGTTCCCTCTCAAAATATGTATGACTATATTGCTCTTTATCAGGTTTATGCTCGCATTTTCGCGTATCATTCTCTTCATAACTACACTTCCTTTTCTTCCCAAGTCCACTCCGCTATAACCGACGGACTCGCTGACATGCGAACCCACCTCATCGCTCTCATTGCCACTTCCTCCTTCTCCGACGCCATCGCAACCCTTCCTACTCATCGTCTCTGGGCTATCGTTCGTCCCCTCTGGGAAGGATCCTTGGAGAGTGAGCAAGAACGCTATCGAGAAAGACTTGTGGAGTATACCAACCCCTTTCTTAACGAGCATGACGCCCACGCACTCGCGAGATCCATCTCCGGACGTCATGCCATCGCTACCACCGGTCTCGCTCCCGTCTCGAATGTTCTGGCCTCTACTTCGGGCAGCACTCCTACCTCCCCCTCCACCAGTGCTGGAGACCACAATTCAACTCCCCCCTCGCCCTCGCTTAGTCGTCGACGGAACGCTCGACCATTCGCCTCCGCTCCCGGTCCATATTCTATTAGACGACCCATACTCTCCAATCCCCTCAATAGACCCGATGAGCCCACTCCCATCCCGCCGCCTCCTCACCTCTCTACCTATATGCGGGACCTTCGTGGCAATGATCCTCACACCGCGTCGACCCCGGGTCCCCCTTGTCCGGTTTGCTTCTACGACGATCACTCTTACGATCAATGCATTGCTTATAGGTGTAGCCAGTGCCGAAGGCGTGGACACGCAGCTCTCCTCTGTCCCACTCTCCACGTATGCACCCTCTGCCACACCCCCGGACATCGTATCGCCGACTGCCCCTTCAGCGACGAACCTGCTAGCCCTGGGGACAGCGAGGTGGACAACGCCATTGAACACAATTCCGGAGGTCATTCGTCTTGAGATGTTGTTGGATGCAGGGCCTCCAACCTATTCGGGAGGTAATGTTACAATCGCTGTCGACTTTGAAGGACTTAGAGGAGTGGATGTATCTTTTTCTTTCAACGTTCTTCCGTTCTCCATCTACCTTGTAAACAATACTCATTTCCTTCTCGATCGAGCTATAGATTGATAAACTCTCCTGATCGAACCCCTTGCCCTTCGTCTTATCTTTCTATCTCTCTATCTCTTATCTCGTCTTATCTTGATATCGCTCTTCTCTCTTATCTCGACTTCCCAATATGGTTTCCTCTCTTTCACTGCTACTTACACCGCTTGGTCCGTGCACGTTTGCACCCACTATAAATACCCAGTAGCACGATGGTGTTCCTTAGCTAGTTCTGCGCAATCAAGCGTTATCTAACTCTTCTTCCACTTGACCGTCCGCAAGTGAGACCCTCTCTCTCATCCTTTCTATTAGACTTGATTGGTCTCTTCGTGAGTACCTCGTCTAAGTAGTAAGGAAGTTGTTATCGCTTCGCGTAACAGTCACCTCATTCAGAATTCTGACGTCAATTGGAGACTTTGTAGGGTTTTCATGCTTTCCGCATGGTGCTTTCTTGCACTTTCTGGCTTGGCCTTCGCCTTGCCCTTGGCCGCTTCTGCCCCCTGCTTTGTTTTGTTAATTTTGGGGTCTTGGGCTCTTTTTTGCCGCTTTCCTCTTGATTGCTCCTGCGTTGTTCGGTTTCTGGTGGGGATTCCTTTTCCCTTCCATGACTTTCCAATCCTGGTGGGGTTTTTCTCTTTGAAACCTTCACACCGTCACGACTAGTCTCTTCGTATTAGTCTTCCTGAGGTTGTTGCTGCATCTTCGTGATTGCCACCTTCAAGAGACTGACTCGAATGAAAAAGAGAGCTTTATTGTTTCGCTTATGAAACAAACCAAACATTCAGAGGATTGACCCTTGTGGACGTGCACACTTAAATGGCAGTGCTATCCCACTACAACCACCACAAAGCACAACTGGATACAAAAGTCTTTCCTTCTTCCGTACAAAAGAAGATGTGGCAAATCCAGTCGAAGGAATATTGTCCTTGGTCTGGTCATATAGACCTTAGATCACTTCATACAGAGGAAGATTTTGACCTGTGGAAAATCCAGAGTTTTTTCAAACTTTCTGGTCATTTCCTTATCATTCGATTGACTATTATGATTGTCACACTGTTCAAAAGACTTTGTCTTATGATCATTGACATTACATAAGTCACTCATATATTGTTTTCACCCTGATCTTCGACTTCGTCGATAAATCATTGATCACAATGAATCGAATTACAGGCGAATCAATTCGAGCTAGAATTCCCTGTGGACATTCCTCCCTTACCGAATTCAAATGTGCTTGACAAAATTGTCACCTCATTTTATCGAATTCGAAGAAACTAGTGATACACCTTCCTCCACATAAACCTATCCATAGGTTGTGAGCAATGGTCTCCTTGTGAGAACCTCCTAAATGCATCACTAGCACCACAAATTACTGGAACGTTGAAACCTGGACATTCTGTCTCGTTCACAATGAACCTTAAATGATCTCAGTCGGAAACGATTATTTCATGAAAGGAGTTCCCATCGATAGATGATCAACAGTATGAGATGTTGTGATATCGATGATCCGTAATTCTGTGAAGACATCACTTCTGATGTGCCACTATGATGATATTTCCATCACAACAAACCTGTTATATGAGATGTCGCTCGTCTTAATATCCCAGTTACAACTGTTTCGTGATGCCTAGCCAGCACACTAACAACCGTAACATGACTTATGATCAACCTGTGTGGCTCACAAGCTTGACATACTGTCATTGGATCCAAGATGATCATCTATTAAGAACTTCGGTTCTCAGGATGCGTCAAGAGTTATTACTCCTTGACAGCTTACCTTCCTTGAAATATATTCTTCAAGAAGAGATGTAAACCCTCCTCCAGATTTTGAAATCTGAGAAGTAGGTAATCACATCCTGTTCCTTCCGCGATATAAAATCAGGAAGAGCTTTTGACTTGTCTTACCATTCAAATCCTCATGGGAAATCGGATTGAATGAGATAAAGCATTTTTCATACTGTCAAAAGAAAAAGATGATCACACCACTTTCTGGATCGATACCCAACCAGGTCTGCACTGCAGATAATTGTTGACATTCTCTTCGATTCATCGAATTGAGAATTATATGGAAACATATTACCAGTCATTCGTTGACTGAGAACTGATCACCAAGTTCATACTTCCTTTCCTGCATTTGCTTTATATGCAGAGATCATATCATCACCGTCCTTATAATTTCTCTTCACGATGAAGATGAAATTTAATAGGATTTGGCAATCTACCCAAATCGATAATCCTTTTTGAAGTCGTCGCTGCATTCTCGCGATTGCCACCAACATGGATTACGATTTCTCTCCAGGACTATGAAGTTGTTGCCGTATCTTCGTGATTACCACCTTCATAAGTTACCACAAACTGGATCGAGAAACAAGATTTCTTCTCCATGATTCTTAAGTTTTGAATCGAGAACGAATCTTATCAGAAATATAGCAAGAGTATTTCCAGAAGACAAAGAACACTTCTGATCTTTCTTGAGTTGTGTGGACTCTTCGTGAGATCCTCCTCAAAGAAAGATATACTCCACCAGGTTGATGAATATGCGGAATCCTGAAAAGTCCCATATTAGTCTCTCTCTAGACTCAAGAACTAGATCGAAGAAACACATCAATCGGGATTCATGAACTGGACAAAACATGTCTCTTCTATGAAGTTCCCCTGGCTATATTCTGAATACATATCTTGGAAATCGAAAGAGTATTTCCTTATAAGATATAGAAAGAGCTGACATCGACCAACATCGATGATGAAGATATCAAAAAGATCTTTTTCTCTATTATCTTCTCTACCTGAAGACTTTTTGTTTCCTGTATCAGCAGCATTTCATGAGGTCATTGTTGCATCCTTCTGATTGCCACCCTCATCAAATCGCAACAAGAAGACTTTTACAAGCTTCATTCCTTCTTTCACTTTGTTCTTCCACATCTTTAGTGCTCCTTGGAAAGTCATACCAAGTGGACGCACATAGATTTCTATATCCAAGTTGTTAAAACTGGATAAGATATCCACGATAGCATGATTCTACGAAGAATCATACCTTCCGTTTCCATCGCTCAAACGATCTAACAAAAGATCGATAATGGAATAAGTCCATGATTTATTCATGAGACAATACAGAATCTGTTTACAGATTTGTGAAATCTTTGATGATGACACACATCAGAATCACTTTTCCTATGATCAGAAAAGACATAGAGAATCGCCAAATCCTCTGGATCCCAGAGAACAATCACTGACGATTTCAACCTTAAGAACGTCATTCCTGGGAATAGACTATTCGGTCAAAACCAGTGACTATGATGATTCAATAGGTTTGAGCATCGCATTCGCGAAAGACTCATCTGATTCCTGATATGTCAAATCACTCAAAAATTCCATTTACGAGACATTGTCCTTGCGATACTCTCTCAGCGATAAGATGACTAGAGTACTCCTCATACTCGTCATCAGGAAGAGTGTTGGAAATGTAGTAGTCAATCTACTATCATTCCTAGTGAGACTACCAAGTCCTCACATACGCTATCGAGAGTATAGTCATCTCAAAGACTATCTCTAGGATTACAGAATCCACATAGCAGTATCCATGTGATATGTCACGAATGTGACAAGAGTCCTATACGCTATTGGATAGGCTCATCTATCACCCAGAGCGTTATACGCTATTGGTCAGGATCATCTATGATCCGTCACGGTCACACATGTGACTGAGATACTTATGCTATTGGATACTGATTCAGGAATTACTAATATATTCTTATATACTTACTAATATCCTTCATGAGTTCGTTATGCCATTAGCTAGAACTCTTACATAATCATCAAGAATGTTATAGAACATTCTATGGACCACAATAGATACAAACATACCATGTAGTATATATAGTGGGCCATTCCCCCTTATAATATTAAGGACTTCTGCACTCACAGAAGGATAACCCTGAGTCTACACAAGACTGCTTAATACATCGTCTATGTTCTATGAACATACCTTCCATTAAGTTGGTAAAGGGTAAGACTTGATATATAAGCATCTATGAGAGTGAGACACTAGTCTGTCTACAACTCACTATAATCAAATGAATAGACACTAGGTCTCACGACCTAAGATCATGTATAACAGGCCGATACCTGTATGATGATCACTTACCTGCTTATAAGGTTAGGCAGAGAAGGTAGTGATGGTGGATCAGTACACCAGCCTACCATATCTCACAAGGATCACCGTCACCTGTGACACTTGTGAGATGTCAGTATTCCATGGTCTAACCAACCATGAGATTACCTACATAGGTGCTCGCTGTGCTCCACGGGGCTCTCACAGCTTGAGACACTATTGTGTAGAGCTCATACAGTCTGAGGAAGACTGTATGAATGTTTCCTACTATGCTGACTAGTAGAGCCTACTCCTATGTTCCTACCAGTGTTACAAGCTCTCCTATACATGACTCGAGACTCACGTCCAGACATGTTATATTAGAGACACACGAGTACACATAGAGAGATAGATGTATAAGCTACGCTCATAACTGAATTGAGCTTCACATCAGTGCTAGCTCCTCCGGTGAATTCTCTACCTCGGTCACTGTGTTAACAGCACGAAGTTCAATAGGTTATGAGCCCTGTGTAACCTTCTACGGTTGTCTCATGGGTTCTACTCCAATAAACCTTCCTTGGTTATTGGATTCCATCCATCACAACCTCCTCCTCCGGTCATCCCACTGACCTTTGATCATTGGTTTATGCGAAAAATCTCCATGACCTTTTTTGGCCATATTGATTTCCGCTTCCTCACTTTCCATGATCATAAATCCTGTTCACCATTCTTTCATCCATTTACCTTGAAGCATTTTCTTCAGTATCTATGTTCTCTTCCTTCTAGGAGTTGCGTCTCTTCGTGAGTACCTCCCTAGTCAGAAGTAGAAAAAGATTAAGAGAAAACTTCATTACAAAAATGGATAATGAATGGATCTATCGTGTTTCTCTTTCCAAGTCGTTGGTCTCTCTATGAGCACCACCTTGAGAAATTTCTTTGAGAATAAATCACGATATCCATGAACGAAAAATACTTATGATTCACTTTCCAAGTTGTTGGTCTCTTCGTGAGAATCACCTTGAGAAATCATAACTTTCCATTGACTGGTTATCGATGAGATCCTATCGATTGCTCGATACAATCGATCGGATTCTTTCCTTCATAGTGTTGAAGAGATGAAGTTCTAGATCGATTAGTCATCGATTCTAAACTTGTCATCTGAGTATCGAACCTCTTCCTTGTTTCTCTCTGGATTTCGAAACCAGATAGAGACAAAACAAGGAAGAATATTATTCAGTCGAACTCAGAAGATCCGATTTGAGAAATCTCTTCCTTGCTTCTCTCTGGTCTTTTATACCAGGTTGAGATAAAACAAAGAAGATCCATCTAGATTTCGAAAATCTTATTCAGATCTTCGAAAGATCTCTCCTGAGATCCAATCTAGAGTGGAGAGATTTCATTACCGAGGATCTTATCCAGATCTTCGAGAAGATTTCATCAGAAATCTTATCCAGATCCAGATTCACGAGTCATCAGATCATTTCGGTATTATCCGAAACTTCTTGAAGTTCTGATCTTTCCATCAGATCATTTCGGTATTATACGAAACTTCTCGAACTTCTGATCTTTCCATGAGATCTGGATCTTGGATATTTCCCGGTATCTTCCAGGGACTTACCAGGGATATTTCGCGACTACCGGCCCTAAGCATTTCTTTTATTGGCCCTAAACTGCTCACTGCTCTTATATAAAGGGATTGGCTTCACGCCATTGACTTTAGACTTCTTGTCTTCCGTCCCCCATCTCTTTGGTCCTCCCTCAACGTCTTAACCAAGTAACTGCTGAGTTTTCATCGCACTACCAAGACCTTCGACCTTTCCTGGATTCACTTCCTGAGCGCTACCCTCTTCGGGACGTTCACGTCATTAGACTAGACGTTAAAGCACTCGGATCCCAGAGTTAAGGGAGAACCTTCGCATCGAAGTAAAAGAGATCCCTTGAGCAGGCTACCCTCAACGAGTCCACAACTCGTGCATAAACTGTGTTAGCTGGGTCCGTACAACCCACAAACGAGTTCGCTTTCGTAGCGCTTTGACCTCATTCGAGAGGACACGGCTACGCGCTCGTAATAGTATAATCCCTACCCTGCAGATATCGGGTTACTGCACGCATTAGGACTTGCGATATAGTCATCTAGCTTGCGCGTGGTATAAGCTTAACGACCCGCTGGTAATACCTACCAATCCCCTTGAGGGAAAACAGATATCGCCTGCGCGCACTCCCCGGTTCCTCCTTCACCAGAAAGTTACGCTCGTGACGTAACATTTTTTCCTTTACAGCAAAACGGGTTGTGTGGACTCTTCGTGAGATCCTCCTCGTTTTATGATTGGAATCTTCCTTGCTATATTTGTTCTCGTATATTTTTCCGCCGTCTCCTTCTACATCTTCTACCTCCTTACAAGACATTCAAGAGGATACTCCTTCGAACTGTCTTTGGTAGAACAAGGGTTTCGATTCAGCTACCGCCGACCAGATTTCATCGAACCGGCTGTTCCTGATCCTTGGGAACATCAATCCCAACAAGGAGAAAACGGTTGGGGAACAAATTAGCTCGAATCAAGTACACATTATTTCTTTGAAGTCGCTGCTGCATCTTCGTGATTGCCACCTTCATTGAAATATACATCCCAAAATACACCTCGTCCTTAAAACAATGCCTATTCTCACTGCTCCCATTCCTCTACTTCCCCTTGGAACTCCATTTCGATTCGTTAACGAATTGAAGTTCTATCAGACCGGTTTTCGAATTGAAAATCCTGATCAGGAAGAGGATGAAAATCACTATTGGATCTTTCGCCGAGCAGATCCTACAAATTACCTGCGTTTCATTACGTTCCTGGCTAGTCCATTCTGGTGGTTTACACGCCATCGTTTTCGACGACCTGGAGCTAATCTCGCAGAGACTGAAAGGGCATGTTTTCCCGTCCGCTTCTCTTGGCCGGAGATCCCTGAGACTTCTTGGTACCCAAAAGTCGAGAAGAAGAATACACTGGTTTATCAGTGTACTAAGGCTCTTCTCAATCAAGGATTATCGGACGACCTGTATACCCTCTCGTATAAAAACGAGACACTCTTCTCCCTAGCCACTGCCATTGGCTATGCACCTCCTTCATCGACTTACGACGACCCTGCTACTGCTGCCTGCCTGGTTCACCATGCTGGCTTCGAAGTCATTTCCCAACAAGAGTTTCCCTGGCGACAATCAGACGTTGGACTCTTTATATCGACAAACATGACACCTGTCTTTATCTTTAAGGGACTTGACGTTCAATGGTCTGAGGATCCCAATGATGATGATATCTTTCATCAGGAGATACCTACCATACAGCAGTACAATGAGGAGTTTGATAGGGAGATGAGGAAAAGATTTTACGAGGAAAAACCTATCTGGAAAGTCATTCATGCTTTGTTAAAGCATAGACGCACATCCGATTGGATGATGTTCTACCAGAGACTTTTACAATGTGATCCTTCGTTTATCAACAAGGATCACTTACGTGTCTTCTGGAGAATGCTTGAGAGTCTCGATCACCAGACAGACTCTGGACGTTACAGTCCAGTTTTCCGATCGACTACTTCGCTCCCTGCTCTGGAGCTCCGATCGGACAGTCCTATGCAAATAGTGACTGTCTGTCCTACAGATCTTGACTCACAGTCTATTGTTCGCCGCTCAGGTCGACCGACTAAACAAGCACGTCTTCGTTCTGCATATCCCAGAACTTGATTTTTCTAGCCAATAGTGTTCTACCTCTTAAAATTGGGATTTACATATTGTACTTGTATCTTCGAGATTGATGTGAACGTATCTTTGTCTTTCCTGACTTTTTTCCTATGGTTTTACCATAGAGAATGATGATGTCGATGCGACTCTCACCATGTCAGAGATCCTTACCCACGGGATTATTTTCTATGTTAGGACTCAGGCATGATATTGATGATGTCGGTTCGACTCTCAAATACTCATGTTTCTGCAAGTCACTAACTCAGAAATGGTATTCTTTCCTATGTCTCCGACATAGAGCTTGAGGCTTCCAGCTCTCACCATACCAGCCGACATTGATACTAATCACGTTTCTCAGATACCAGGAACCTGTTCATGTTCTTACATGATAACTTCCCGAGTTCACTACTCGGATGTCACCCTCACGATCTAGGGATTCGTTTGAGTAGTGATTAAGTTGACTCGTTTCTGTCTGAGCCTGCCAAACTGGTCACTGTTACAATCGCTGTCGACTTCGAAGGACTTAGAGGAGTGGACGTATCTTTTTCTTTCAACGTTCTTCCGTTCTCCATCTACCTTGTAAACAATACTCATTTCCTTCTCGATCGAGCTATAGATTGATA
>JBBPPP010000063.1:0-28496 GCA_038092075.1 Leccinum fuscescens | reverse complement strand
AGCCACATTCAGCCACAACTGTGGGAATAATCATCACAACTCGAAGAAAAGAAGGTAGAGGTGTGTAGAGCGACCACAAAGGTCTAGAACCTCGAGGAGAAAATGTTGATAGGGTTATCGACCATGGCGAATCCAATGGTGATGGTTAGAAGTAGCGCAAAGCGCTACAAAGTCTACAATGAGATAAAAAGATGAAAAGAGTGCGAAATCACCAAATGTAACACTGACCTGGGTATGTAGCAGTGTAAGCACATTAGACTTCCCATGCCACATACTCGAAGCCAAGCAAGTTCATCAATCATCTTTTAAATAAAGCTGACAGGATGGAAAACTCAGTGGCATGACACCATTGTCTCTGCACATCAATATTTACTCAGTATCTCGATCATGAATGTTTGTGCTGACATTGGTGGAGAATGTGCATGACTTTCTGAGCTAAGGCGTCAAAATCCCACAAACTCTCGAGGACACAAATGAAGCATTTTAAATATTCAGGCATCTTTGGTTACTGGTGTGAGGAGCAGGTTGGGCACCATTCAGAGTTGCTTCGAATATGATGATAACGAGGTTGGGAATCACCACTCAAGTCTGCCCATCTTAATTTTACGTTATATATGATAAGCGAATGAAGCTTCTGGGAGTGGGATAACCACTAGATAGTGACTCTAGGATCACACTGGAGTCCACTGTACAGCTGACACAGCTGTATGGAAGTAGACATTTTATGTCGAAAGGGCGGTCAGATCAGACGAAAAGGAGATTGAGGCGACTCGTGTGACAATGGAGTATGGCGGCCTTCTCGATGGCTTCATGAATCTGTTACTTTTGGTGATTTCCCACTCTTTTCATCTTTTTATCTCATTTCTAAGCATCACCATAGTTTTCCAAGACCATGCCAGTGACAAAGGAGAAATAACAGATGTAGTACTTCCACATCATGATGATCCAGTAGCAATCCCAAAAAAACAGGAATGGAACACCTCCCAAACAATCCTATTAGTGAGCAATAGAATACACAGGTACCAACCTGGAGTACATCTTCGAAGTCTCGCGCGGTAAATTTCTTCATCTCCAAAACATTTTTGTGGAAACATCAGATCGTATTGCGACTGAAGGTGGTACTTGACAAACACCTCACAATGTAAGTGAGGACAAAATCAAACCTGTTCTGTCTGAAAATATGTTCTAATAAGAAATTAAGCACCGTTGATCTTGTTCTACAACACATATTAACCTACCATACAGGAACCAGCGATTCGGCCTTAAGCAGTGCCTCTAGTTGCGGGGTGTTGACGACATAGTGTTCTTTATAGATTAAGCATTGTACTTCTACAATCTTGGCACAACAGTCAACAGTGTCATAGCATGATAGGTGGGACATGTCATAGCAACATTGTGCAACTTATCCTTTGGAATGAGGCACCATGGACACGGACAGATGTTGGCAATGAGCACCCTAGAAGCAGGTGTGTAAGTCTTACTTGCATGACATACTTCTCTGGATAGTCAGCTGAATAAGTGAATCCCCACATCCGAATACCATCCCATGTTCATATGCTTCAAGAAAGTCGTCGTCTAGCAAATCTGCCCACTGTGCATGGAATAGTTCCCGACAGGTGAATAACCATCAGGCAGCTGTTTCAATGTAGGATTAGATGTAGAAATCTCATAGTTCTCAAAATATGCCACATGTGAGCACAAATTTGCAGTCAGAGAGCATCATTGTATTTTTGATTCATTCCCAAAATAAAGATACAGGGGCCATAACTTGGCATCACCAAAGGAAGTCAGGTGATAGGACTTGCAGCATAAAGGATCCATGGAACAACTGGTCATAAATTATGGAAAGGACAGATCGGCGATGAAAATTCGAGATTGTGTAGTCTCTTGGGCTGGGATGTAGGGACCATCGAGGAAATGGGACAGAGATTGCGATCCTTCTCTGCGTCCATCCGTCTTGCTCAGATAGCTGCTCCAGCTAGAGCTTCCAATTATACTTACATGGTCAGGGCAAGTATGCCATCATCTGGGGCCTATACAGACACACATATATCTCTCCATTTTACACTATTTTACAGATTTAAATTGAAAGTGGTAGGAGAGTTTTAAACATATGAAGAGCGTGAGAAAATTCATCAAGTGAGTGCCATGTGCCTTGACCTGAGGTCCAAGTTACCACCCACACACTCAATTTGAAGACAAATATATTTACTCAGGTAGGCGCGTCGCTGGCAGAAACCTTCTTTGTCTGGTTGAGTGTGAACTTGAAATACATGGTGACCTTGATGAACAAGGTAGTCATAGTTATCTTCTGCATCATGAAACGCATACATTGCTCGAGTATCATCATCTGAGTCATCTGATTCCCTTTCCTCTGAGGCAGACCCAGAGTCCCCCACTCCAGTTCCTCACCATAAGGGAGCAAACCTCGTCGGATACCTGAGTGACCTGATGACTGATTTCTGGTTGATGGGATGTAGTAGAGGTAGACGATGCAGTTTGAACATTTTTAGTGGTAGTGTAGGGCTGGTTCTTGTTAGATGAGCCTTGAACGTGGGAATAGGTATGCCCAACCCCAAGACCCCAGTGATATCTGAGGAACATATCACAGTCAACAAATCTAAATGTAATGTAAGCCATCATCAGACATACACACACTGACAAATAACTGACCTATTTACATAATATTAGCACTTCCAGTCTTCCGAATCGTGTGCAATGGGTGATACTGTGATAAGGTCTCTGTGGAGTCCTCTGTGAAGCTTGCTAATGTCGGAAAGCAGGCAATAGGTGGCAGCCTTTCAGGTCCACAAAGTCAAAGGATGTTGGATCATCCAGTTCAACAATCCTCAAATCATCATAACCATGTAAATCATGTTGTGGGATTCGTCCAAACCACCGGACGTGCAAGAAGTCTACTCGCTGCAGCAAGTAGTGCTTCATTCCTGGGCCGATGTACTGAGCGTTGGCGTGGTACATTCCGATGATCCTGGCATAACAAAAGGGATTGTGATCGTGCTCGGAATCTTGGCGTTTGAGCATCAGGACATCCCGGGTGGTCAGTGTTCAGGTTGAAGATATTTTCAGCATGGCGAACATCATAGGGTGTGTAATTGATTTGGAGGACGTGATGTTGATAGATACGATCGTTTTTGAGTATGAGATCCACATCAGTTGTGTTGTTGAATAGGAATCAGTAGTCCCGTATCGCCAGATGGTCGACACATAATCCACCAAGGATGTGGAGCTTGTATGGTACTGGCGGCGCTGTTGGCACTCTGCTTCACACTTGAGTGCATGAGTCGAGAAGGCAGTGCATGTAACAGTGGTGAATGCATGAAGTTCGATCTTCAAAGTCCTGAACTGCGATCCTCTTCATGTCGGATGCATTTTTGGAAAATCAATGGATAGTATCTTTGTTGGGATTGTAGATAATCTGGAGGGCAGATGAAGAAATAGGTTGCAAAATCACAGACAGAGGCAAACCTGCGATCGAGTTCATGGACCTTGCTCTCTTCGAGAGATTGTAGCATTTGAAGAAGATAGATAAAAATTGCTTTCCAAACCCCAATTCAAATTCATGGAGATGAACCACTAACATAGCACAAACACTGAAAGCCAATCAATACAACTTGTCTAAAACGCATTCTGCATGGCGATGCTCATAATGAGGCATCCGTGAACTGCTATCAGGGAGCACTCACTGATGTTGGGACCAGTGAGTCTTCTCAAAGCAGCGCTTCAACTTGGGGTGTCGTGACCACATAGTTGGCTCCATTGTACTTTCTCAAGACGATCAGGACCAACATGACGCAACAATAGTTGCAGATTGTGTGTGTCTGTGTCAGTGACGAGGTCATGAACATCACTCTAAGTAGCATCATCTTGTAGTGAGGTCAAGGACAGTTTCCAAGATTTCGATTGATGCTATGTTCTCAGAACCCTGCAAACGAATGAAAATTAGCTCTTAGATTCTTAGAATGGTTGCTCATCTCAAAGGCTCACTTTTCCGGCATCAGCTGAATATGTGGAAATATGCGGATAACGTAATCACTTATAGGCCTCGATAAAATCATGATCCTCCATTGTTCATGAAAAATATACGTACAGCGGCCACAATTTCGTGTTGCCAAGCATCATTGAATGCAGCGACCACACAGGGTACATCGCAACCAGGTTCCGAAGGGGATTCTTGCAATTTCCTATGGGCATCAATGCACTCGAATTGAAGAGCTCGCCATGAACCTTAATATCTTGGGCCACTCCAGAAGAATTCATAAGTGAGGCTGCTTGGACGGGATCCACAACCTTTTCTTCCAAGATTGCGATCTGTAATGAAATCGGTGCACGCTGTAGAACTTGGCTCCCAGATTGACTGAGCGACTGTGGAATGGGACAGAAATGGTGATTGAGGAGGACTTCCACCTGTGGTCACCACACAGCCATTCAGGAACGAAGATTGACCTACGTGGTAATGAGCGACAATGGTGGAGGATTCCAGTGACACTCAGCATAGATGAAGGAGAGTGTGACTAGGAGGGAGAAGATTTCATGGCAGAGGGTGTCACTACCCATGTGAAACACACTTCACTATAAGTACTGGTCCCAATTGTCACAGTTACATTCCCCCTGTAATCTTGAGATTAGCCAGGGCGTCCACCATCACGTTCACTTTTTAGTTTTGTGAATCTGTTTGAATTGTACAGTATCAGCACTTTAAGTGCCTGCGCATTCTGAAAAGCCATTTTCATCTTAATGTTGTAAACTGGAACAAAGAAGGAGAACGAAAAGCCCGTCGTTACATTAAATTTTTATGTCAAGGCAAGAGGCGAGGGCTCCTCTAGGAATGACTGATTCAGATCTGGGCGGTGGTCACAGCAGAGTCAGCCGTGAGAACTACTACCATACTAATCCAGACTAATCTCTAGATCAATACAATAGCATTCAGTTGGCCTTGAGGAACAGTATAATAGCAATTCATCCCAACTCGAAGCCGGTTCAGTCGAGCTGAACGGCAAGAAATCGCCCACTGCCAACACGCTGCATTAACAGCCCTACTGCTTGTCAATCGATCAAATATGATTCTAGTAGTACGAAAAGACGACTCACCATTTGCTTCTGATCTTTTGGGTACAAAAGGAGCTGGTAATGACTGGGCAGCTGGGTGGGGTCGCGCTGGACCATAGTTGCTGAATATAGCATGTAACCATCCAATGTCGAGGTCCTTGTCATTGAGGCACTCTTGCTTCCGTCTGGCCTTGAAGCGATGGAGATCAGCGATTTTTTCGTGTTTCCTAACCACACATTCGGCTAGCTCTCTTTCCACATGATGCACATCCCGCTGGGTGTGAGCTATTTCGAGGACCAATGTCACCTCTTGGTTTTCTACTGCTTCGGATGGCTTGACTTGTTCATTACTGTACCAAATCATCCACACATTATACAAGCACTCACCACAGAAATTTCAGACAGATAATAGACAATATAGATCTCTTCAAGAAAATGATAAGCGCAGAAAGCGTTGTTGGGATGGGATAACCACTAAAGGCCCTTGGACTTGTAGTCCACTGTGAGTAACCAAGAATGATATTGAGCGAACAACAATGAGCTCCTGACCTGGAGTCCACTGTGAGTAACCAAGGGAAACAGAACAGAGGACTCCAAGGCTTAACTTAAGTCTAGTGGCTGCAAATACTGGCAAACAACACTAGCAGCCACAACTGTGGCAATAATCATCACAACTCGAAGAAAAGAAGGTAGAGGTATGTAGAGCCACCACCACAAAGGTCTAGAACCTCGATGAGACAATGTTGATAGGGTTATCGATCATGGTTAATGGTGATGATGGTTAGAAGAGCGCTACAAAGTTTATAATGAGATAAAAAGATGAAAAGAGTGCGAAATCACCAAAAGTAACAGACAGTCTAACATACCCGAGTCCCAGAGAATGATACCATACCGAGTTGCTCCATGACCACACAGAACATAATGAAGCTTCCGAAACCATGGGATCGAACCAAGTGCGAGAAGGGGCCCGGGTGCTGATCTCATTTTATAGAGTCTCTTGGGATGAAGGCGCGAATAGTGAACCATAGTATGTATTTCTGTTGAATTCTTCAAGAGCAACTGTGCTCTTAAGAGTTGCAACCAAGTTTCATACTATCCCTCCTGCACTGCTGGATCGGTGAACCACTGGATTTATTCAGTGGTCATAAGTGTGACATTCAGACAAAATGACGTCAGAAACTCATACTCGGGCGAAAACATAGAAGATGGGAGAGATCTTCGAAAGCCTGTAGTAGGTTCTGGAAGTTGGAACCACTGGAACCACCGGAACCATGGGGCGGGTGAGAAGTGGATATCAATGGGTCCCCAACAGCGCCAATTGCATTCAAATTCCTGGAACTTGGAAGTGATACCATCAGGGCCCTGTTACAAAATTTGGTGACACCTCAAATAGAACCTTAGCTTGGCATTGGTGGCCCGGGGTAGCATTTGTCACAGTACCTCAGACCCGGGCTCCTTCGCCTGGAAGCTGCAGTTGTTGTGAGGGAAGATATGTACATGATGTTGGGGGACATTTACCCAGATATCTAGTCTAAGGGGTCACAGTAGTATTCCGAATCAGAATGTGCTGGACCAGTTGAATATTAATATTTGGTGGTCGTCGATATCGTGTTGTCTCTGTTGAACCCTTGAGATGGCATGTTCAGTGCGTGCGCAGGAAAGGGGGAGGAGGAAGGAGGAAGGAGGAAGGAGGAAGGAGGGAAGCAAGGAGGGACGCGGATGGGACGATGTCGCGTCGTCGCGATATACTTTTCTGCACTGGCAGGAGAGGGACGTGTGCCTGCATGCCCATTTAAACACACTGTTAGTAGACACCACACCAGTGATTGAGCTGAGACACAGTCCAGATATGTGCTGGCGCACTACATGCATTATGTACGACAATTAATCGAGAATAACGCATAATGCAGTGAATTTCACCTGTGTATAAACTGAGGAGCGTACTACCTCTGTTTTCCTGTCGTTTTGAATCCAAACCTCTCATACCTTCACAGTGTTTTGTTACTTTTGGTGATTTCGCACACTTTTCATCTTTTTATCTCATTGTAGACTTTGTAGCGCTCTGCGCTACTTCTAACCATCACCATTGGATTCCCAATGGTCGATAACCCTATCAACATTTTCTCCTCGAGGTTCTAGACCTTTGTGGTCGCTCTACACACCTCTACCTTCTTTTCTTCGAGTTGTGATGATTATTCCCACAGTTGTGGCTGAATGTAGGTGCTAGTTGTTTGCCAGTATTTTACAGCCACTAGACTTAAGCCTCGGAGTCCTCTGTTCTGTTTCCCTTGGTTACTCACAGTGGACTCCAGGTCAGTAGCTCATTGTACTTCGCTCAATATCATTCTTGGTTACTCACAGTGGACTCCAGTGTGACCTACAAGTCCCCTTTAGTGGTTATCCCATCCCAACAACGCTTTCTGCGCTTATCATGTTTTACTTGCTATTAGCGCTTAGTTTTCCATCTTTTATGCTGCCATGTGCACATTCTACGACATTGCGCTCAGTCTGGATGGGTTTTCTCCTCTCCTAACATTGAACTCTTCCTGTAAATTTTCCTGACAATGTCACATCGCATCTTACCCACTTCACACAGCTTGAATTGCAATATGGCGCACATTTGGGCAGCATCTGCTAGCCAGATATTACGCTCTATCAAATATCCACTCTCCGTGCCATCTCAGGGATTCAATAGAGACAACATGATATTGACTACACCTTGTCCCTCCCCGGCTAGTGCGCATGCAACTCACTGTCATGATAGATGTACTCTCACTAGGTGAGTTTCCTGTCACAGCCGTTGTGGTCATCGTGTGGTATTGTACGGTGAATCACATTTGACCACTCTTAAACTGAGCATAATTTTGGTTTCAGGTGCATGTGATACCTGTGATGCACGTGGATTATTATATCCCTCCAAAATTATCGTGCAGGCAGGCTAGATCTTAGAGAAAAAATTGAATCCATCAATCGGGGCTCTCCCTATCCACACACGCAGACGCTCGTGACGTCTGACTCTTTATTTTCTTTTACAGGTATTACTCCGGAGTGCATGGTCTCTTCATAAGTACCCCTCTGACCATCCCGGACTACCGGTATCACTCGCTGCACTGTCCACCACATCCAAAACTCCCCCGCCTCATCTATGATATCTCTAGGATCCGTCATGGTATCTTGGGAAGAAGTTCAAGAACATTTCGAAGCCAAACTCGCTGCTACGAAGGTCACCGATCCCGGACCATGGGATGGAGACCGGGCTAAGTTTAATCTGTTCACCATCACAAGAAAGGGCGACAAAAGGATGCTGTGTTCACAAGGCCTACCAGAAGCTACTCCAGCTTCAACAAGGATCGACTTTGGTCAATGAATTCATTCAGGACTTTGTCCAGTTGGCCGGCGATGCTGAGATCACAAAAGAAGAATCCTCCAGCTTGCTGAAGAAGGCGGTCTAGTTTAAAATTTATAACTTCCACAAGATGCACAGGACTAAGCTTGAACTGAAGGAGTTCACCGAGCTTACGCAAGCGTATATCGAACTAGCCACCAAGGCTACAAGGACAACTAGTACCCGAAGCCTGGACTATGTGGGTACAGGACCACTACGGTCAATGGATAGAAATCCCTGACCAGAGTGGAACAATGGAGCAGAAAGGAGCTCCCTCCATCTGGTCTGCCATCATTGAGTATATGTCCAAAGAGGCGGAACCATCATCTTGGTTGGGAAGGGTATCATGGACATGAGATCCATTAACAAAACACCATCCTCCAAGCATAGAAAGAGGACCTCGTAAAGTAAGAGCCCATATGGTATAGTTTGAAGCACCAATGATAATTGGAACACGAGCGATGTGATCTTTTGTGACGATGAAATCAGAAGGAGTTGTGGTAGTCAATGTGAAGAATTTGAGAAATCAAGCAAATAAGAACTGTTTGAAAGGATCAGCACTTGGATAATAACTATAGAGAAAGAAAGTGAGTGATGCATGTTCCTTTATTAACTTGAGGTCCCAATCGAGATCAGCAAAGTTGTGTAACAATGCAAGATCAAGATTACCCCCTCCATGTTCCAACAGATCATCACAGGGATCGTCAGATTCCTCTTCCGGTAAGGTGTCCATAGTTTGTGTGTGTCTCGTGCCACGGGTCATTCTGGATCCCATGGTAAAGGAGTTTCTTCCTCCCTATCATGCTTAATAGCATCCTCTGCATCTCTTCTTTCAGAATCGTCCCATTCTTTCTAAGCCCTCCAATGAATTTCTTTGTCCTGTAACCATTGAATGTGACGATTGATACGACATTCTGGGTAAAGAGCTAGTGTTTCCCAATGAATTCGTCAAGTTTCCTTTCTATCCTCTCCTGTTTCTAATAGTTTATAGTACAGTGTATGACAATGTAAAGTGATAGACTTAGTTGCAAAGTAATGACGATTTTTTATACAAGGAAACATATCATTATGACTACCATCTGCTAATCCTAGGGGCAGAAAAGGTTACATGGGTAGTATGGAGGAATTTGGAGATATAAGTACAATTGGAAAAAAAAAAGTGATGGCTGCATATATTCCTTTATGTGTCCAGCAGTGCTGCTTTTGCCTTTGTTCCCTTTCAACAACATAAAGGCCTTGGGCTGGAGGCAGTGGCCAGTATCGTGAGAGCGTTGCGCTTTTTATGTCTAGCTCGTAGCCAAGAAGCCAAGTCCTCAGGAGAAGGGAAAAAATCAGGCAAAATGAAATGCCTTGGCTATAACGGAAACTTGAACAAGTGACGCGAGTTGTATGAGGCATAGATATTAAATAGATTCAAGGCTTCTCTGAATCTGAGTGAATGATAAGCCCCAGCAATGTGGCGATGGGAAAGATACAAGGAACATCCTCACAGAATGGTAATATTTGCAATTCATGATTAGTGTACGGTGGTGGTCACAGATTCAGAGAAAGAAAAGCTTACATGGCGGGCGTGCTTTTGTTGTGAATTGAACTCAGTCCGGGCGACGCCGATGTGTAGGCAATCACATATTTGTTGACCGATGTGTAGACGATCAGTGATTGTCGCAACACTGGTCTCAAGCTGCTCGATGCAAGAGTCGAGACTGCTGCCATTGAGGGCTTATAATATATACTACTATATGTACTATGTTCATTAGGTAGTGGTTGGAGATGAAGAAAGAAAGCTTACCTAATGTGGGCGGGCGTGCTTTTGTTGTGAATCGAACTCAGTCTGGGCGATGCCAACATGTAGGCAATCACATGTTTGTTGAGTCGGGCGGGGCCGAGTAGACACTGTAGTGTATTGAGCGTCCTTCTCCTCTCCTGATCATTGAGACATAGTTTTTGTACATGGGTTGATCATACAAGCATCCAAATGTAAGTACATACATTCCTGGTCTAGTCCTTTATAACCTGGTACTTCACCCATTACAAATTCTGGTTGGTATACGTTACAATACAAACTGTCGGGTCATCAAGATGTGATTATCAGCATAGCTGTGGCAAGCAGCGGCAATCTACTAGCCAGTGGTGGTAAGTACAACTTCGGGTGGATACTAAGACGCTCACACTCACTGGGCGTAGGAATGGATGGTCTGTGGATCTGGGACCTTCAATGACAAGTTCAAATTGCCAAACCAAACCAGATGCGAAACCCTCGAGACCCTGTGACGTGTTTAGTGTGGCTCACTCGCAAGGATGAGGTCCAAGAGACACTCTGTGCAAGCACAAGGTTGAGATATATTATCTTGTGGAGGCAACACGCAAACAGGACAACTGAATTTGACGAGGTCTGGTCAAGGAGAGTTGGTACTGGGCAAGAAATTATGACCATCACCTGCGAAACCTTCAAAGGAAACTCCCGAATCATTCCCACTACTCGTGATCAGCGAGTCCAGCTGTGGTCGTTGGATTTCAAGTATCAAACCTCTTCAGCATTGAGCTCGTGTCCACCATTCCTCGGGCTTCGTGTTTCTATCAGGGAGATGTCATAATATTTGGCATGTATGATGGCGACATGTAAGTTACGAAAATGCCAGTGTAATGAAGATTTACCTCTTTCTCTTCTAGATGCACGCTGAGGAGTAAAGATGGCGCGGTACTAGGGACTCAGACTACTGGCGTTAAATGTCTGTGAATTAGCAGCTGACCAACCTTTAATAGTGGAGGAGCTGTGGTAGATCAAATCCACACCTGCATTGTTATCGACAACAGTATAGGAGGGTATAGTTTGCATCAATGGTACATGCACTCAATCGTATGACACCAAACCACAGAAATCCTTTTCTAAGCAGGTGGTGTTTGCGGAGCGGGGTGAAAAGATAGTCAGTGGAGGAGAGGCTGGAAAGGTATTTGTCTTTCATAAGACCACCAGTGTACTAGAACAGGTATTGCGGCATTCCAACACTGGACATGTTCAAACAATATCAGTAAGCCTTTTGCAGTCCATTTTAACTCAACTACTTACACAATGAAAGACATATGAAGGAGATACATTCTGTCTTATAGCTACGGCATCCTCCGGTAATGAGAATGAACACAAAATCAACATTTGGAAGAAACGTACCATGAAGGAACCCAGATCTAACAGCTGTTGGTCCCGCTGTGTAATGGTTGTGAAGACCATGAGTCACCTATTTGCGATCGGCATGCTTCTGCTGATCACAGCTCATACAATGGTAAGGACCTTTAATAGCGACAAAAAAACCAGAGACTTACCAATTGGGCGCAGGCAGTGGATGACCTATGGGAGGACTATCAGCCCTTTCGATATGTGGGACATGACAAGCTAGAACAATTGAATGAGGGGAAGGAAAGTATAGGAGCTATTGTTACTCCGCCAAAGATAAAGCGAATCTAACAATCTGTCTTAGAACATAGTAGAGAGATGGGCAGCGAACATACCTCCATTGGCGCCATCTGAGAAGAGATATGGAAGGAAGAGAATCAAGCCAGGGCCGCTTGAAGACCTTGTAGAACAATTCATGGTTCAAGCCTGGAAAACTAACTCCCAAGTGTTTAAAACTGACAAGGACAAAGAAGCCACTTACACACTAGCAGACCGGGCGGAACAGTTCATGGTTCTGGCTCTACCAGCCAACTCTTGAGTATATGACACTGAGGAGTGAGCTGGAGAGAAGCAATGAGTATAAATCATTCAACTTGATTCACCCATTCACCCACTTACAGGACAGGGAATAATAATAATATCCGGGTATCTAAGAGTTATACAAGGATGGCCAGGCAGGTGAAAAATTGCAGAACCGATCATCAAAAAGCCACTCGATAGAATCTGGAAATAGATTAAATAGACAGTCCTACTCTAGGTTTAAGCAGAGAAATCATCGTTGTTGGCTGATTCTGCTGAGGGTTCTTGAGGCGGTGGAGATGGCGGGGGTGTCCTGGATCTTGTTGCTTCAGGAATCTGAATGAAGGATCACATGACTAGTCTTTTCAACTGTTTGAGTTGAGCCCCTTTAAGCATAACTCCATCCAATCGCATCCTGCTCCTGTTTCATTCTGCAAAAAAGAACAAGGGGCAAAAAGAACAAGACAAAAATGTACTCTGTACTAGCAGCATGAAGAACAAAATGTAACACCATAAACAGTTTACATTCCGAAGAGTGACGCAAATCCTTTAGATCCAGCCATCGCTGCCCCATACATCAGGTTTGTCGATCACAATATCCCCTTGCATTACTATGCCATCAAAAATAGGCTCTTGAGCAGCTGAAGTTGGAACATTACTACTACTCGAAGCGAGAGCAGCCTGGCTCAGCTCTTCATCCATGTCCAGTGACAAGGCATTAAAGACCGCAGTGAATGTTGAGGACCATTCAGATTGCACAAAAGTGGAACTGAACATGGATTCTAGCTTCTCAATCAATTTACTATTCTCTGGCATGCAGCAGGATCCTGACACAAGGACTTTGGGTCAGCTATGCGAAAAAAAATAATAAGTAAAAGAAGAAGGATAGGCAAATAAAATTACCTTGCTGAGCATGGCACGGGGTAATAGTGTCACTGGCAGATGACGAAGAATGCTGTGAGACTAAAAGTTCACATCAGAACTTGACAAGATGATCTATAGGTAGCCGCAGGATTGTGCTTTAGGAGAGTCGCCTTGTCGGTGACAATGTCAACAATGTCGAGCCAATCCACCCCATCCTACACTGCTTTGCTGGCTAGCACAAGATCCAATACTTGAAAGAAATGTGTCAATGTGATGCGCTTCTCCGCCAGAGCAAGGAGTGCGTCCATTGCTTTGTTGCTCTCCATTGCAGCTGTAATTTTGAATGATGGAACTTATGGCATGGTGGATGAACATGAGGAACAACTGTGAACAGCAAAATGAAATATGCAAGGAGTGATATGCACTCAATACATAACTTAATTATTTTTGTGGCGCCTCCTCTTGAGGCAAATGTTACCCAGGTCAACACATTCTACAGTAACTTGTATACAACGACACACGTCGCAATCCACTTGGTGCTACAGTCGCGGACAAGCAAATGCGACAATTTTGTTACAGGCTGCAAATAATTGTTTTACAACAAACTGAGGCCAGTTTGAGTGAAAATATGTCGTTTTAGCATGATTTTAATTTATTCCCACAAGATTTTGGGTTGGCCAAATTTTTGAGAGAATTTATATGTCCTAAATACGGTCATATGTCACTCGAAATGTGGTGGCAAGTGGATGCTGTTACGGTCACCATGGATACCCCAAGCCAGTGGCAGCAGACACTTGGAAAGAGAAAAGGATTTGAGATGGAAGCAAAGGACTTTGGCACTAAGCTCAAGAGGTCAAAGCTGGGTCTACCAGCTATGACTGACTTGAGTATTTATACAAGTGGACTATTCTACATACAGGCGGACTATTCTACATACAGGCGGACTACATGAGGTGCATACATACATTCTAAATGACATCAGGTCTATATAATGATATAAGGGAGTGAGTAGTAATGGAATGATAGTGGGGACGTCATGGTAATGTAGTAGTGACGTCGAGAGTGAGGGCTGAGGGTAGGCGGACTCTAGTCCTGGCTGTCGGTGATGCCGAAATGTGGTCGGTAGTGTTGCTGCAACTTCGACTTCGAGCCAACTCGAGTTGGAGCCAGGCACCCGGTTTAGCCGAGTGGCCTTGAAGTCTGTTAGTGACATGTCACCCGGCCCGAGCCGCTCAGTTAGTTAGTCGAGACTCTCGACTTCTGACTAACCGGTACCGGTCCGGCCCGGAACGCCTGCACACGTCCAGGAAATGTAACAGTATGATGAAAGTATGAAATACAGTATGGTAACGATGTAGTACCTGTACGGACAAAAGAAAACGAGCACCTATAATGACGTAGTTCCTGTATGGACAAAGAAAACGAGCACCTAGAGTCCTAGACTGATCCCACGCGAACACAGCTAAGCCCATGCCAACAATCCAAGACTACTGCGGACTCAAACAACATTGACGGGCCCTTGCGGGTTGTCGTCTTCTTCTGCTGATGTGATTGCGTCAAGTACTTCTGTCATCACTTGGTCGATATTTTCCCCTGCTTGCATAACACTACCCAGTAAGTCCTTCCTCTCGAAATTTGGGAGCATTTCGAACTCTGAGGTGCTCCAGTTGCGAGCAAAATGGAATTGTTCTTGTTTCAGAGAGAACTTCGTCATCTGTAGGAGCTCATGGCATCGTGGCAGGTGAGAGGCAATTTCGCTTCTTTGTGTCGGTTTCAGCGCTCGACGAGAAGACACGTTCACAGGGCACCGAAGAAGGCTGTACCGGAAGAAAATCCATTGAAATCCGGTAGATAGTGGGGAATATCACCCGCTCTAACTGTTGGATATGTTAGTTTAACTTAGTTATGTACATTACAAATGTTGTGAACTTTCTCTCACCTCCCAGAAAGCAAGTACGTTGGCCTCCGGCTGGCTGGTCGATGCAACTTATGAACCAAATTCTTCTTCGACAGAGAGTTGTCCTTGTGCTTGGAGAGTTGGCGGCACAATCTCCATGCTATACAGAGATGCTAGCCCCATAAAGGCTGGATGTGTGGTGGTGGGAGTCGTTTGAGTGTTGGCAATTGAATGCGTCGTGCGGTACTGTTGCATCTAAGGGGATATGGTCAGAACATGGTTGGCAAACGAACTTTTACTCACCATTTCCAAAATAGTTGATTTGGCAGAGGAGATGTCATTGCCCCATTTGCGCTCCACCCATGAGAAACGTATGGAAGGGTGCACGACTTGTGCAAAGTTAGCATATCAGTGTGCGAACAGAACATTGATTGTACTCACACATTCCTAGTAGGTACGCGTTGTTCTCCCGCATCAACCGATGATACCGCTCCCCATATGCCACCCCTTCAGCGAGGATTGGACCAAATTGAGCATTGGTGGTTGACGACGACATTTTCTGCCACTGATTGAGGAACATTTTGTATGCTGGAAGTGCTCCACCGAGCAAGGGGACATGCTCCGAGGTCATGGTGTGGTGAGCCATAGCAGGAACTTACAGAATAGTACAAACGTTAACATAGATCATGTGTTAAAGATCGCACTCACATATAAGATAAACTCAAGGTCTTGTAAGACTTCCCAATGCATCGGGGACATCTTGTTGGAAATCAAGTTGGCGTTTCGTGGTGCACCGACCCACATGTCAACTGCCTGCAAGAATTTTTTTCAGTCAGTCTTCCGCTACTGGCCACGAACGGCGATGTACCTGTCATAACGCACGGAGGCAATTGATCATAAAATATGTTGAGTCCCAGCGAGTCATAATGTTGTGGAGGAGTTGAACGACCGGAAGCTCGACAGATATGATTGGTTTGCATTGCCAGCTTCAATCATCTGCTCGAAGTTGTGTTGACGTTGGCCCGAATTATGAACACATTGTATGGTCTCTCTTCCGCATATAATAGGATCGTCTTGAAGTGCCTTGACATACTCTGCCTTCTTCAAAACCCTCAGAGCACTACCCCAGGTTCGGAACGTCCATAAAGTCTGCACGTGCATAGCTACTGATGATGTGCTGGACACAGATGTTCATCACATGAGGGAAACAGCGGACACGGTGTGCCTTCGTATGAAACTCGACTTCATGTTCTGCGCTTAGAATTGTTGTGAGCTCAGACAAGGCCTTGTCGTTGTTTGAGGCGTTGTCCATCGTGAAATGGCCGATCTACCTGTAAGTCAGTACCTAATGATTATGATGAACGAGAGTTGAACCTTGTTTACCGGAATCCCGGCACGGTAATTAGTTGAAGGAATGCCTTAGCAATTTCCTTACCCGTATGCGCCGCGGGAAGGCAATGGAACACAATTAGTGCGGCCTTCATGATGAGCTGACCAGAATGGTTATCACACGACTCTTCACTGATCCAATGTGCTGTAACGGCAAGATAAGAGTCGAGCTTGTTGGCGGACCAAATGTCTGCAGTAAAAGAAACAGCTCCGACTGATCTCTATATAACATATATCAGTAGTATCGCGACAATAAAGAATAAATCATGTACCTTTAGCTCGGCCTTAAGTTGTGTGAAACGTTCTCGCTAGCACATGAGAACGAGCTCGCGTGTCTTGGTGCGCCGGGGTATATCAAGGTCTCTCAAATCGTGCCGAAGGAACAGAAGAAGCCTTTGAAATTGTGGGCGTTCGACTACTATATACATTGCCTGATGACTACTGTTAGTGAAATGAGCATCCGATACTGATAAGTGGTCCCTTACCTGGTCATCAGAGATGATGAATTCAACCAGGAGTTTATGGAAATCCTGTACGGAGTACTCAGGAAGGTTCACACCATGGTCAACCTTACGAAGTGCTCCAATCAGAAGCTTATTGTTGGCTCCAGGTGCAGGCGGAGGTGGTAGCTTGTTGATTTGCGCACTGGGCTGGCTGAGTGCTTCTCGAAGCGTGTTGTAAGTGTAACCTCATTGGAAAGCGGCCTTGAGTAGTGGAGTATTTAAGAGTGTCACTGGCTGTCGCTTGTTAGCCATTAGCGATGGTGATTCAGAGTAAAAGTCCTGCAGGCAGCAGAGTGATAACGTGTTACTATGCGGTCCATACCTCATGGTGACCCACCGATCAAAGTATTCTATTGATCACGTCGACGGGTTCTATTCAACCTTCCGACTTTTGGCGACAAGTCGCCGACGACACGTAATGCCTCGTGGTGACCGATCAAAAGGATTCTATTGAATCGTCGACAGTATGAACAATGAACATAGCAAAACAAGAAAATACAAAGGAAACATGTACAGCAAATGTGGAGTGGTCGGGAATTGGCTAGGGTCATATGAATTCGCACTAATTAAATTGTCTTCGATATTCTTCGGCTCGGATCGGTCAATGGCGTTGGTTAACAAAGGGTGGGGGAACGTGCTCTTTGCAACCGAAGGTGCGGCTGGCTTGACTCCTGCGGCGATTGGAGATGAGCCACGTGCTGAAGCGGGCTTGTGAATCCATGTTGGGCTATGGCGATGAGACAAATGTCGGAGATAGCCTCGTCTGATAAGGAAGAGTACTCGTCAAGTTAGAGACAGAGTACCCAGTTCCAGGCAAGTCAAGAAATGTGAGTGTATGCATATGAGAGAAGATGGGAAACATATCACTTCTTCACACCTTTTATGGCCCCCCCCACAGTGCCACAACTCCGCTGGTGGGAAGCTGTGGCTGATTACACATTCGGGCCTGGTAGGATCAGGGAATCTGCGAGATTCCAGCCATAATGTTACTTAACTTTGAGCCTGGTGGGAGACTGTGCTCAGGTCTCGGGGGATACTGAATCTTGGACGAGCCTGAGGTACCTCAGGCTCACAAATGGAAACCACTTACTATACTTAGGCCAGTTCTCCCTCGGAAGTTGAAAACCTGAGCACTTACAAGGTGATGGGATTTATATGAAACATCTTTGATGGGAATCCTGCCAAGGTTAGAACTCCGTTCAAGCAGTATGTCGACATCGCTTTCGGTCGTCAAAGGGCTGTAGATCTGACCGTTTTTGTTGACTCTTCAGAGTCCAGACTTGTAGACTGTTGGTGAGTCAACGGTGACTGCCACCAAGTCGAGTCGTTGAACGTGATGCGCAGTAGAATCAAGATACTTTGGGTGGAGCACAGAGCGAGGCTTGTCGAAGCTGGCTTTAAAGTTCAGTTCAACAGTGAGTCGGAATTCTTACCTTCGTTCGACTTGTGTTGTTGATGTGACCTGGCGAATGTAAAACGTAAAAACTAGCAGTCAGACAAGCAAGACATATGTTCAAATTCAGGCCACAACCAGCTTGGAAGCACGAAAAAAACGGTCAACCGTTGTTGTCAGCCAGTGACAAGCATCTTACATCAATGCCAAGTCCGGAGTTCAGGCTAGGGATAGCCCGTGTGGATGGTAGATACGCACTAAAAGGGCAGCTGGGAAGTGGCTCATACAGTACGTGAATAATTGTCCAATGTGACTCGGCGATGGGTCTCAAAATTAGTCACGCACTCACAGTTGCCAATATGATATGGTGGCCACAGTTTTCCACACCGAAGACATAATTACAAAGCAAGCTGTTGCAGTAAAGCTGGAGCCAATGTCTCGTCCAACCCACCTCGAACACAAATATCATGTTCTTTGTGAACTCAAAGGTGGCACAGGATTCCCTTGCCCCCTTTGGTTCAGCAGGGAAGGATTGTATAATGCTATGGTCATCGACAAACTGGAGCCCTCCTTGGACAAGCTGCTCAAAGCAAATGGCATGTTCCAACTACACAATGTTGCTAAATTGGGACTGCAGATGGTGAGTCCGTTTCACGAATGTATTTACATCCGGTCTCATTTAGATTTAGTTAACCAGACTTGAATACATCCATTCACACGACTTCGTTCATCGTGAATCAAACCACAGAACATGTTGATGGGTCTTGGGGGATCCAAGGACACACTTTTCATTATCGACTTTGGTATAATGAAGCAGTACCGGGACTCTTCGTCACGTGTCCACATTCCGATGGATTGTACGGGAAACAATGTCGGATTTATCGGAACGCTGGCATTTGCATCTGTGAACAGCCATTGGAAGCATCAGGAGCTGAGCCAGAGGGACGACCTCGAAGGTCTGGCATACACCTTGCTGTTCCTCTACAGCAGGTCATTACCATGATTAGACCCATCGACTCGCTCGTCGCGCTTGAAGATCTGATCGGCGAAACTGGCGCTTCAAGCAGACTCTCGTCCCCGGATGCCAACTGAGCTTTTGGCGATCATGTTTTACGCTCGCAGTCTCGAGTTCGGACAGAAGCCAAATTACGATTACGTTTGAAGCATCCTCCATCCTGCAACATCATCCTTGGCCCTCGTGATTACAATTACGTTTGAAGCATCCTCCATCCTGCAACATCATCCTTGGCCCTCATGATTACAGAATCAAAGGTGATCTCAGCTGTGCATACGCAATGCACACAAATAGATGACTGCAAGTGCATTAAGAAAATCCCTCAGGTTACAAGGGCGTAAGTCACTTATTAATTTTCCTCCATACATCGACTAACTGTATAACAGCACTCGTTCACACCGCACCGGGCGTACACCGCCAGAAATGCCTGTCAATCAACAGAATAAACTTTGAAGTTGAATGTATGTTACTCTGAAATTTGGTTCTTGAATATGGCGAGCAGCATCAATGTGTTATGTACATCATATTCGCCGTTTGGACAGTGGACTAGGATTTGACTCGTCGAGGTATTGTACTTGTAGTCTGTAACTGTCCGTTACACTACTTAGATGTATTCGTTTACTCTCAATGTAACCCTTTGTGTGTTCTCAAGCCAGTGTCGACGTGTCGTATTGATGAGTCGGCTAAAATTTGCCGCTCGATGACTTCCGCCGACCAGATCGGCTAACCGAGGCGAGACCGGTTGAGATGTACATAAAGTGAGGTTATCCAGAGTTGAGCTGCTCGTTGAGTCACCCATAGCCGGGCCGGGCTGGGTCGAGCGGAGTTCCAGCAACACTAGTAGTGGTCGGACTGAGATCGGTTCAAGGTCGGTAACGGTGATTTACAACACTACCCTCTCCTTATGGTGTGGATTCCAGACATGCAGGATTCTCTGAAAAAGATAATGCATAAAACTCCGTCAAGGAGAGGCCCCGAATTTTCCTCATCAGGTTCAACCGGTGAAAGTCTGCGACAGCAGTCTTGGCATTACTGACATTGTCTGCAGTTTGCCATGTCACATTGGTGAGATCAAATCCCTTCCACTTCACCAGGTACCGCAATTTTCTCCTTTTTACTCGCAATTCCAAGATCAACTCGACTGCCCATTCCAAAACACCTTCTTCATTGATGAGGACTGGGTCTGGTCTAACCACCGGTTATCCGGGAAGGGTGTCCAGGAATTTCTTCATGTGGGATACATTGACTGTCGGTAAGCATTTAACTCTTTTGATCACCGTGTTACCTCGAGATTCCAGAATCTCGTATAGTCTGATCCACTTTTGTGTGAGTTTTTTTGAGTCATAGGGAAGATCCAGATGGTCGGTACTAAGCCAGACTTGATCTCCAATCACATAGTCAACAAGCTTGTGAGCTTTCCTGGCTTCTTGTACAAAAGTCGCCACCTCCTGTCAAATCCATTTACCAGAGGGAAACCTGAAATAAAATCTACTGAGATGTCTTCTCAAGGACCAGCCTGTTGGTACTGGTAATGGCATAAGCTTTCTGGCCGGCGGCTTTGATGATCCCTTTGTGAGGGCCGCACACCTGACACCGGTCTACGTAATCATAAATATCTTTTCACATAGCTGGCCAAGCAAATTGCCAGGCTACCAGTGAATAAGTCCATTGTTGACTGCCGTATCCGGCGATTGGCGAGTCATGGCAGATTGTAATAAGAGAAGTGCATAAAAAAGGAGGAACAAAGACTTTGTTTTGTGAATTTAATAAAAGATCATTATCTAACCAGGAGTCTGGTAGTCCATTGAGACTAGTATTTTTTGTTTCTTTTTGTATTTTATCAAGAAAAGAAGAAGAAAGATAAACATCATTGATGAATACATGGAGTGGAAGTACTGTAATGTTTTCGTTTAAATTAGATACCGCATCTCCATGGTCCAGTCTACGAGATAAAGCATCGGCCCGGGAATTAGTAGTGCCCGGTTTATATACCATAACATAATTAAACTCTTGGAGTACTGCGTATGATCTTCAGCCCACACCCAGGACTGTTCCTTCTGGGTTAATAAGGTTAAAGGTTTGCTGATGTTGGCCAATCCATTGATGAATCGCGGGTAATAACATAGTCCAAGGAAGGACTGAACCTGCTTCATGGTCTTCAGTACTGGCCAGTCCGTGATTGCCTTGGTCTTGTCGCCCTGCATGTCAACCCCCTCTTTAGATACCACCATGCCCAAATAATCCACCTTCTTTTGAAAGAAATGACATTTAGAAGGTTTTGCGAATAAATCGTTCTCCCAGAGACGTTTAAGGACCTCCCAGACTATTTTGGCATGCTCTTCCCGAGACAGACTGCCAGTAAAAATACATAGATCATCAAGATATTTTGCTACATTACAATCCATGTCATGAAATATATTGTTCATCTTTGTCTGGAATGTGGACAGTGCACAATGTTGGTATAACCAAAATACATGGCCGTCGGTTTATAAGCTCCAAGCAGTATAACAAAAACATCTTTTCATTCATTGCCGGCCTTCATCCAGACATTGTTATATCCCCACTGGCAGTGCAAATCTAGCATGGTGAACATGTCGGCTCCTTTAAGCTGATCGATCAGCGTCGGAATCAGCGGCAATGGATAGTTATTTTTTATTGTGCCTTCATTTAAATACTGGTAGTCCATGACCAGCTGTTTCTTTCTGTCCTTCTTAGGAATGAAGAAGACTGGAGAGGTCTGCGGGGACTTCAAAGGGCGGATATAGCCTTTCTTCAACTCCGAGTCGAGGAAAGTCTGGACTTCCTGAGTCTCAGACTCTCCAACAATGGTATAATACAGCCCTTCTTGGGGACGAAGTCCGGCTGCAAGTCAATGGCATGGTCCCAGACCTTGCATGCTGGCATATGGAATGTGCTCTGAAAATACATCGAGGAAGTCATGGAACTCTTCTGGTATCTCGTTTTTTAGATCTTTGATTTCTTCTACAAAAGATGATTTCCTCTCAGCAAGAGGATAACTTCATGCATGGTCTTTCAGAGAGAGACCGCATCATAGCTCTTCAAGCCAAAGCGATCAAGAAACTCCAACTTAATGTTTCCTTGCTCTTAGAGAAAGCCACACAGCAGGCGCAAGCTCATGTGCACACTCGAGACTGCACCATAGCTTTTCAAGCCGATGTTATCAAGAAACTTGAATCCAACATTTCCATCCTTTCAGAGAAAGCCGCAGACTCAGTGTTATGACTGTCTCCAAGATTCACTATGTATATCTTTTCCCTCTCATTCCCCTTCGCTTGCCACCTTTACCTTGTATTCACAATATATCTTAGACCTCAGGTGATTTCGCATACTTCACATCACTGATGGTCCGCCCTTCTCTGATTCCATTCCTACTCTTTCCTATCATTGATCCGATATCTCCCTATCTCTATGTTTATCTTCTGACTCATGATGATATCATTCATCAATCTTCGCTTACTGTACGCATAGCATTACGCAGCTTCTGACTCATTCCTCGCTGCGGATGACTCTTCCATTTCTTGCGATTCCATCGCCTTCCATCTTGTAGTACTTAAGGACCTTCCTCTTCGTTTGTATTCCCCTAAGCTAGAGCTACTTGAAATCCAACTCAGTATTCTCAGCGCAACCTCGTGTGCTTTCATCCTTCGCCTCCTCAGTCTTCCTGCCCTACTTGGGTGTATCCCTTAGTCTCTAGCCTTCGAGTGACCTGACTCTTAGTGAGTTCCTCCTCATAAGAGAGTACTTAGTCCTTTGGCTTTGTCAGATGTTACGTTTACTTGGCCAACCCTTAGTCATTAGCCTTCGCCTCCAAGTCTACACCCGAACCTACCTGGGCCAGGTGTAACAAAAGCTCTAGCTTACCTCCTACGGTCACTATCGTTGTGATCTGTTGCCACCATTTCTTCGAGAAACCCCTAACCAGAGACCGGAGTGGAATATCCCTTCCATCCCTAGAAACCCCTTAGCCACTTCGTCCCATCAGCACTCGCTACCCACCTCCTCTTGGAGAGAAGAACCCTCAGCCTCTGAAAACTTCCCAGACTCCCCAGACGTTCTTCCTCAACGATCTAGCGATGAGGACGAGACTGACTCAGAACTTCCTCTTCTATCTTACGAAGAACAGGAAGAAGACCTTACCCTCGACACTAAACTCGCCCACCAACTCTCTTCGAGCCTAGTCCTTCCTCGAGTACCCACTCCCCCTTCCCCCTCCCCTCGAACTCCTAGCGGAAACATCTTCGCTCACCCACCTCCGAACCCCACTCCTCGACTAATTCCCCCCATCATGTCTAAACCCGTCGAGTTTCAAATGTCCCCTCCCAACCCCTATGATGGCAATCATCGCAAGGCCCTACCCTGGTTGTGCTCGGTACAGAGATATCTCGTCATCAACGTGGAGATCTATAAGCTTGATGAGTAGAAAATCTGTTATGCTCTTTCCTATATGAAGGAAGGAACCGCCGCCACCTGGGCTGACACTTTCACTGCGAAACACCTCGACGGAGGAGGGACCACTCTTGGAACCTGGGGAGAATTTGTCAAAGAGTTCAAAGCAACCTTCAAACACTCCAATTCCGCAGCTAACACCCTCACTTGGCTCACCACTCAGAGAATGATCGAGAAATCCTCCAGCAAATATTCCATGTCCCTCGCCTCCTACATCGCTCAATTCCAGAGCAATGTCGCCATCTCCAAGGTGTCCGAAGAATCGACCCTCTGCCACTACTTCTCTTTGGGTATTCCCCCCTCCTTATTGGGAAAGATCTACCTCATGGAGGAAGTCCCTACTACCATCGCCAAGTGGTACTCTCATGCTCAAAGAATCGATGATCAACAACGTCGTGCTTTCCTCACCTCCCAGCAACACAAGGGACGATCCTTCGCCAATCCCTTCACCTCTAGTACCTCGACCAATTTGAACACTAAGGAACGAGATCCCAACGCCATGGATGTGGACGCAATCAATATTCGTATCCCTAAGCTCACCCCCTCGGAAAGGGAACGATGCTTCAGAGAAGGACTTTGTCTCTACTGCAGGAAGTCGGGACATAATGCTACCTCTTGCTCTACATTCTCAACCAATGCCCCTTCCTTCAAGAAGACGACTAGGAAAGTCATGAAAGCTGAAGAAGACTTACCCGACCTGGAAAATGTCGAGGATGACAATGAAGACGATGACAATGAAGCAAAGGTTGTAGAAAGAGTTAACCTCACTCTGGATTTTTGAAAAGGAGACCTCATTCGACGCAAGGCTCTCCTATCGCTACATCAGATGAACAGAAGGCTACAGAAGTCTTCCTCGATGAAAATATTCACAGCGGGAAGATCAGACCTTCCAAATCTCCCCAAGCATCCTCCTTCTTCTTTGTAAAGAAAAAGGATGGTAAACTACGCCCCTGCCAAGACTATCGTTATCTTAACTCTCACACCATCCGCAATGCATATCCCCTCCCTCTCGTTTCTGACCTCATCGATAAACTCAAAGGAGCCAAAGTCTTCACCAAGTTCGACGTCCAATGGGGTTACAACAATGTCCGCATCAAGGAAGGGGACCAATGGAAAGGCGCCTTTATCACTCACAGAGGCCTCTTCGAACCCACAGTCATGTTCTTCAGAATGAACAACTCCCCCTCCACCTTTCAACGATTCATGAACGACTCTTTTCAGGATATGATTGCCGAAGAATGGCTCGTTATTTACATGGATGATCTCTTGATCTTTTCCCCCGATGACTCTTCCCACTCAGAACACACTAAGCGAGTCCTCCAATGAATGGAAGAACTCGATCTCCACCTTCGTCTAGAGAAATGCAACTTCGCCACTGTGGAAGTCGAATACCTTGGTATGATTGTCAAACCAGGTACCCTGGCTATGGACCCGGTAAAACTCGACGGGATCGCCTCTTGGCCGACTTCTACCACGGTCAAAACCGTCCGCTCATTCCTTGGCTTTGCCAATTTCTATCGACCATTCATCGACCATTACTCTGATATTGCCCATCCCCTCATTGACCTCACTAAGAAGGAGAAACCTTGGGATTGGTCCACCGCCTGCCAATCATCTTTTGATCATCTCAAACAGTCCTTCCTATCTAAACCTGTCCTTCGCCTTCCCGATCTCTCTGCCCCCTTTGCAATCGCTACCGATGCTTCTCGTGATGCTATGGGAGCGATCCTTCTTCAGACCGATTCCAATGGCGATTGGCACCCCTGTTCCTACCTTTCCCAATCCTTTATCCCTGCAGAACGAAACTACGACATCTACGACCGCGAACTGCTTGCAGTCATCTGCGCCCTCAAGGCATGGCACCAATATCTTTGTGGTTCCCCCTTCCCAGTTCAAGTCTTCACCGATCACAAGAATCTTACCTTCTTCCATAGTCCCCAACACTTGAACCGCCACCAAGCCCGTTGGCTCCTCGATCTCGCAGATTTCGATCTTAAAATCACCCACATTCCTGGGACTCATCTCGCTGGTCCCGACGCTCTCTCTCATCGCCCTGATAAAATCTCTCTTGACGCTGATAATGAAGATGTTACCCTCCTGCCCCCCTCGCTTTTTGTATGGGTCATCGATACCACCCTTCGTGACATCATCTCCTCCGCCTCTGGTGATGATACTCTTGTTCGTAATGCCCTTCAAGCTCTTGAAGGAACCATCCCTCCCGCCTTTCGCTCCCGCCTTTCGCTCCCGCCTTTCGCTCCCGCCTTTCGCTCCCGCCTCTCTGACTGGCAAGTCGACGGTGGCATCCTTACCTATCAAAAAAATCGTGTTTACATCCCGGACTCCAACTCCCTCTGCTGCGACATCGTCGCTCGCTCTCATGATCATCCCTCTGCTGGTCACCCTGGCTACCTTAAAACTCGACAACTCGTTGCCACTGAATATTGGTGGCCTGGTCTTGCTCAATTTGTCCGTAAATACATTGAAGGCTGTTCCCTCTGCCAGCAATGCAAGGCAAACACTCACCCTACCGTTCCTCCCCTCACACTGATTAAGTTGACCTCCTCCCGCCCCTTTCAACAGATCTCATGCGACCTTATTACCGATCTCCTCTCCTCCTCCGGCTTTGATTCCTTACTGGTCGTGGTCGACCACGGGCTTACGAAGGGGGTGATTCACTGTCCTACCAAGAAAACCATTACCGCTGAAGGGATAGCAACCCTTTTCTTTCACAAAGTATATAAACGCTTCGGACTCTACGATAAAATTATCTCCGATCGTAGCCCACAATTCACATCTTCCTTTGTATGAGAACTCGGAAAGGTCCTCAGATACAACCTCTCCCTTTCCACTGCTTATCACCCTCAAACAGACGGAGAAACTGAACGTGTCAACCAAGAAGTCGAGACCTACCTCCGGATCCTTTGTGGAGACAACTCCACCACATGGGCTGATCTGATCACTCAAGCGGAGTTTGCCCACAATCATCGCCTCCATTCTGTAACCGGAAAGTCCCCCTTCTTCCTCATGATGGGTTTCGAACCCCGTCCCCATCCCCTTCCCACCGTTATCACCGATTCCAATCTCCCTGCCATCGAATCCAGACTCAAAGCCCTCTCTGCAGCCCGAGACAAAGCCCTCGCAGCATACGAGCTTGCTCGACAAGTTATGTCCACTAGAAATGGTAGAGGGTTTACCCCATTCTCAAAAGGAGATAAAGTTTGGCTCGAAGCCAAGAACCTCAAATGAAACCTCACTTCTCGGAAATTTGCTCCAAAACGAGAAGGACCTTTTACCATCACCCAAGTCCTATCTCCCATCACTTATCATTTACACCTCCCTAAAACCTGGAGCATTCACAATGTATTTCATGCCTCTCTCTTATCACCCTATCGCAAAAACCCCGTACATGGCCCAAACTTCCCTGCTCCACCACCTGACCTTATCGAAGGAGAAGAGGAGTTTGAAATACTGCGCATCATACGTCACAGAGGTCCCCTCAGGAACCGCATGTATCTGATCCGATGGAAAGGATACACAGCCGAAGAAGATACCTGGATACCAGAACGAGAACTAAAACACGCAAAAACAATCCTTTTAGCATATAAGAAACTCCATCCCGCCGCTTTTCCTTCCTAACTCTCATCATCTTAGAAACCCAATACCGTCTTCCCATAACAAAAATGTCCAACTATGTCCCTTCCGACTCGATTTCTTCCGTATCTACCATGTCTCTTTCACCCCCTCCTTCATCACGTAGTTCTTCCTCTCCTACCAGTCCTCTGGCTCGAGGTCGTCTCCCTAGCCCTCTTGGTGGAACACCTCTGGGTCCTAGTGATCTCGAATCCCCTCCTTCCTCCCCCGTTTCCCAGAACCTGAACAATGAACCTACCGTCCCCTGGCGTATTGATTCCCCTCCTCTCCCCGCTCGCTCCAATGTATATCACATAAACACGGTCGACGTCCCTCTCTATGCTGGCAAGATGAGGACTGATGATGCCTCCCCAGAAGATCTACGCAGACTTCGCGTCTATTTACAAGATGCCCGCTATACCCACGACATCTATGCCTATGCAGACGTCGAGTCCCCTCTCCACTCGTTGTACAACATGTTTACCCATACCTCTCATCTCGGACTGATTGCCTCTAATCTGAGGAATTCCTCTGATTCTCAAGCCGCCTTCCTCTCCTCCCAGATTTCCACCACACAGAAAGCCGTCGAAGAACACCTCCTCTCCACTAGTATGCACCAACTCAGGATGACTGAGTTTGTCACTGATATTGATCGCTTTCTGGCTGAAATGACGATCTATTCTACCCCTCTCACTATCCCACAAACACCCTCTTCTCCCCAGGTCTTCCTCATCCCCCTCTCCATGTATGCATTCCCGCTGAGGTAGAAGCAGTAAGCCCTCGCGCTATCCTTCCCTTCCCTGCAGACGTTATTCCTGCGCTCGTCCCGACTCCTTCCCCGTCCCCCCCTTTCGGACCCGAAGAGATCCAAGCAGAGATCGACAAGATCAAGGCCGTCTTCAACTCGGTCTCAGTACCTGGTCGTTCTATCACTTCAACCCCATCCGCATCCTCCCTCCCTTTAACCCGAGCAGAGGACGCAGCTATGAACTCGGCAGAAGCCCGACTTGCGAAAGAACTCGACCTCCCAGTCAATCATTCTCACAGATTATACCCAAAGGTGTGCTTCACTTGCAGACGTCTGAGTCATATTCGCATCAACTGTCCACATTATACCTGTCCTATCTGCCTCAAAGGCGCGCCAGGACATCCTCAAGGAGCTTGTCCTCTTAGACGTCGTGCTCCGCAACCCTCCCCT
>JBBPPP010000062.1:0-28532 GCA_038092075.1 Leccinum fuscescens | reverse complement strand
CTCTCTTTCACCCCCTCCTTCATCACGTAGTTCTTCCTCTCCTACCAGTCCTCTGGCTCGAGGTCGTCTCCCTAGCCCTCTTGGTGGAACGCCTCTGGGTCCTGCTGACCTCGAATCCCCTCCTTCTTCCCCCGCTCCCCAATATATAGACAACGAAACCGCCGTTCCCTGGCGTATTGACTCTCCTCCCCTCCCCGCTCGTTCTAACGTATACCATATTAACACCGTCGACGTTCCTCTCTATGCCAGCAAGATAAGGACTGATGATGCCTCCCCAGAGGATCTGCGCAGACTTCGCACTTACCTGCAGGATTCCCGCTATACCCACGACATCTATGCCTATGCAGACGTCGAATCCCCCCTCCACTCGTTATACAACGCATTCACCCATATCTCTCGACTCGGGCTTATCGCCTCTAACCTAAAGGACTCGGCCGATGGCCAAGCCTCTTTCCTCTCCATCCAAATCACTAATACGCAAAGGGCTACCGAAGAACACCTCCTCTCCGCCATGCACCAACTCGGGATGACTGAGTTTGTCACTGATATCGATCGCTTTCTGGCTGAGATGACGCTCTACTCCACTCCTCTCACTATCCCACAAACGCCCCCTTCTCCCCCTGGTCTTCCTCGTCCCCCTCTCCATGTATGCATCCCCGCCGAGGTAGAAGCAGTAAGCCCTCGCGCTATCCTCCCATTCCCCGCAGACGTTATTCCTGCACTCGTCCCCACCCCTTCCCCATCTCCTCCCTTCGGACCCGAGGAGATCCAAGCAGAGATCGACAAGATCGAAGCCGTCTTCGACTCGGTCTCAGTACCTGGTAGCGAAGAGGAACACATCGAGCATATGGATCCCGCTTATCACTCCCCACCCCGCTCTATCGCGTCTACCCCATCCGCATCTTCCATTCCTTTAACCCGAGCAGAGGATGCAGCCATGAACTCAGCAGAAGCCCGCCTTGCGAAAGAACTCGACCTCCCAGTCGACCGTTCTCACAGATTATACCCAAAGGCCTGCTTCACTTGCAGACGTCTCAGTCACATTCGTATCGACTGCCCACATTATACCTGCCCTATTTGCCTCAAGGGTGCTCCTGGACATCCTCAAGGAGCTTGTCCTCTCAGACGTCGGGCTCCACAACCCTCTCCTTCTGCTTCCTCCTCGTCCTCGACATCCTCTCGTTCCTCTCGTTCTTCATACCGCTCCGCTCGCTCCGGTCGAGGCCTTGCCAGACCCTTTCGAGGATCTCAAGGGACTACCTCATCTCGTCGTTCTCGCCCTCGTCCTGTATACCCTCCCATCAACGATCGTCCTCCCTCGCCGGGATACGACTATGACTACGAAGACACCTATGACGAAGCGGCTGTCGCCAATACCACAGGAGAACATCCTTGTCCAGGATACGACTATTGATGCTTGGGTCGGTGACTCCAAGGCTACAACGGGGGTAATGTTACGATTGTCTCCAAGAGTCTCTATGTACCTCTTTTCTCTTTCTTTCTCTTTCGCTTATCGCCTCTACTTCGTGTTCACAATGTACTATAGACCTCGGGTGATTTCGCATCTTCCACATCACTGATGGTCCGCCTTTCTCCGATCCCTTTCCTACTTTTCCCTATCTCTGATCCGACTTGTCCCTATCTCGATGACTCGTCCTCTGACTCATGGTGACATCATCGCTTACTGTACATATAGCATTACGCAGCTTCTGACTCATTCCTCGCTGCGGATGACTCTTCTATTCTCTGCGATTCTATCGCCTTCCATCTCGTAGTACTTAAGGACCTCCCTCCTCGTTTGTATTCCCTTAAGCTAGAGCTACTTGAAATCCAACCGAGTATCCTCTGCCAACCTCGAGTGCCTTTGTCCTTTGTCCTTTGTCCTTTGTCCTTTGTCCTTTGTCCTTTGTCCTTTGTCCTTTGTCCTTTGTCCTTTGTCCTTTGTCCTTTGTCCCTTAGTCCTCTGCCCATCTCGGGTGTGACCTTAGCCTTAGTCTTCGAGTGACGAGACTCCTCGTGAGTTCCTCCTCGAAAGAACCCTTAGTCCTTCGGCTTCGCCAGACGTTAAGTTTGCTCGGCCTATCCTTTGTCTTAGCCTTCGCATTCAAGTCTACAACCGACCCTACCCGGGCCAGCTGTAACACCTTTACTGTGTTCAAAGTTATTGTTAACAGAACAACCCCTTGGAATCAAGACCCTGGGTCTTCGAGCTTTGAAGTGTCAGACATGCTTCCTTCATGGAAGGAATATTAAGAATGGGAAAGTGATCTTACAATAGTACAGAAGATTGTTTATTCTGTTGAGAAATCTTGTCTAGTGTGGCAAGATCCATTCAACAAAAGCAATTTGAAATCACCTGCTTTGAACCAGGGAGTGCAGGAGGCTCAAAAAGCTTGTGCAAGTAAGTAAAGTAACCAGTGATTTTAACTGCCTAACAACACATGCACAGGAATTGGAGATGAATGCATTTTGAAAGCGACAAGGAGACATAGATCTGGATGTGGATGAGAAAGAGGAATCCAGGATTGCCCTTAACATCATCTTTTGAGGATGTGAAGCTAAGAATTTTGTGCCAAAGGGCCCAAGGCCTTCAAGGCAAGGGCAAGTCTAGGATTCGAAAGAGCTTCAACAAGTTCTTGCCAAAACTATCGCAAAGAAAACCTAATCAGTCCGAAGGTGATGGCGATGGTGAGAAAGAGACTAGGAATGACATTGCACATGTGTCAAATGAGCTAGGAGAATCGTCTTCTCCAACAGCATCACAGGCAAATAGGTCATTTGAGAAGACATTTCCTCTGGCTCAAAAATCCTCAATCACAATAGTTCAGTGAATTTACAGGGACAATCAGCAAAGAGACCCAGGGGGAATTCAGATGGTAAGTCAAATTGAGTTACTGTTTTGACCATCTAACAACTTGTCTATATCAGACAATCGAGGAGGAACAAAAACATAGTAAACCAAGTATAAGGTTTCCACAGAACTAATAATGTTGTACACATTGTTTTTGAACCTTTAGGGTCTTCTGAATCAGTTCATGCTGTTTGTTTGTTATATGTCTGTGGGTTACCACTTCACCACCATCTCACCTTCTCAGTCGGTCATTGAGGTAGTGCATGACAAATAATATGCGCCAAAAAAAGTTAATGCAAAGGCAGGGCTGAGTTTGAAAGACAAAGAGCATTTTTCATTGTCAACTTGCTGGGACAGACTCATCACCAATTTGACCAGGAAATACCACCAATAGCCTAACAATATGGTTGAAGAAGGACAAGAAGATGTTGGGTATGTAGAGCCTCAAAAGATATTGACAAGTAGTAACTGATAAACATTACAGGCATGGAATGGTTTTTGTTGTAGAAGATTTGCCAGAAGCCCTACATACGGAGGATGGCATAACTCAAGAAGAAGTAGAGGAAATAATAGCCATGGAATGAACACTACAGCTGCAGTTCATTTGAGGCTTCCATGACCAAATGGTCAAGAAGGTGAAGCTTACTGCATTGCAAAAGGAGTTTGAGAAAGGCAGAAGGTGGACTGCAATACAAAGACTAAAGACCAGACACACCATGGAAGTGGACGAGGAACTGAGATACCGGAAGAATGATCCTGGACTGGCATGGGCAGCCCGTGAACACTTCTTAGACTATTATCTACTGGTACCAGAAAAGAAAGGACTACATGTTCTACTGCCTATGAGCTGAGGAGATCTGAGCTATGTTTTCAAGTTGGATGTTCATCAATGTCGAAAAACCAGGTATGCAGATTTGGAGTTTGACCCTACTGGACGGATGTTATTTATGGGAACATATGGCTAAGAAGAAATTTGTTGGCTATGATGGTACCAAGGGCATTCACAAATGAAGATGCATTCAAGAAGGAAGAGGAAATGGCAGATTTGCAGGGGAACATAAGCCAATTAGAAAGGACCCATATGAAGCTGTCATAAGTGTTTGATAAGGAGCAGCTCACCTCTCGGATGAGATTACAAGGCAGGTGGGATATGTGGGTGGAATGGAAGACCTCATGCCAGGCATAGAGGAATATATGTGACCATTTTTTGTCAATATGCTCAATATGCATAACTGACAAATATTCATTGAGAATTTGAATTCAAGAACAAGAATGAAACATTATTTACCTAACAATGGCAGTGCTGACCCATTACTGACTTTACCACTGTCAGAGAAATCATTCCAAGGGAATTTCTCAATGGTCAAGAAGGTTGAAAAAAGTGGTAGTTTTGGCAATACAATGGGCTGCATCCCGATTGAAAGATCGACCACTAGTGAATTGTGGGAGAAGAGGGGTGTAAATGAGGTTGAGGGGGCATCAGCATCAAGTGCTAGCAATGATAGATATTCCTGCAATGCCATTCCAGAGTCAAGGAATGGATTGAGGAATAAGCTGAGTGGTGGAGAGCAGGGCAATGGGAACATGAAGTGAATCAGTACTAAATGTGAGTTGTTCGAGAAGGAATCAGAACTGGGATGAAGAGAACATTGAGCCTTCTTGAGGGTGAGGGGTATGGACCATGTGGTTGATACTTTGATCCACTCATATGGACTATTTACAAACATGTTCCAAAGCAAGGTATAATCCTCGCCTTGGCGGCTAGGAGTGCTGATTGAAGTGGGCATGGAATTAGTGAGCAAGGGCAAAGGAGGATCATCACCGTCGACACGGCAGCTGGGTGGCATGATGAACAGGACGATGAGAGAAAGGAGAGCACTCACACCTGCTATTAATCTCAAAATTCTGGCCCAGAAACTTGGATGGGCCCTTGTGGGAGATCCGCAAATGGAACTCCAAGGGAACTTCCTTTTGATACACATTGAATTGCGGAGAGGAGGGTGAGAAATCTGAATGGGACTTAGGAAGACTTACGATACAGATGTGTATTGTAGCAATTTGTGGGGAGGAGGGTGGGAGTTATGTGAATGGGACTAGGGGGACTTCAATGTGTTCATAGTGTGAGAGGAGGGTGGTTACTCGTGTATACATGTGGTCAAATCCAAATGGGACTCAGGAAGACTTACAAAGTTACGATAGATATATATTGCAGGGAGGAGGGTGGGAGTTCCACGAATAGGACTATATATTTCTAGCTCAATAAATGGTGTCAGTCCATTTGTTAGATGTATATAAAGCTTCTACAAAAGATCCAGTAAGATTTGGTGGTTGGGAAAAATTGTTACAAAGAAAAAAAAGTGGTGAGAGGATAGATTTTGTTATGTGTTCAAATAAATACCAGAGGCTTTCCAGACCATTCCAAATTGATTTCCCAACCTTGAAAACGGTTCCCCATGTACACTGTCACTTACTTCTAGAGATTATTTGTTGAATTGATATACCAGTAAAGGTGGGGGAGAAGGGAGAGGACATTGGTTACAACTATGAAATAAATATCCAGTGCTTAGGAAACAGTTGGTATATGTTTGGTATATGTCTAATGGTATGGGACAGTCGATTGAAGGCATCCTATATGTCACTTTGAATTGATATTACCAGGGGAGGGGGTAAAAGGGGACAACAGGGCCACTACTATGAAATAAATAACCAGTGCTTAGGAAACAGTTGGAATATATTTGGTATATATCTAATGATATGGAACAGTTGATTGGAGGTATCTTAGATGTCACATAGAATTGATATTGCCAGGAGAGACCCCAAAAGGCCACCACTATGAAATAAATAGTTATGAGTCCTCTTGCTGGCCATCCCTACTTTGTAATCCTCAGTTAGGGTTCTCAATATAGTAATCCCCTATCAAAATATTCGGACCATCATAGTTTTAGTTGTTCTGTGAAGCCCTTCCTGCATTCAAATGTCTATTGCTGACAGTTACCGACATGGTAATGCAAAGATCTTTCTATATCTATATATGACATGCTATATTATACTTCATAAAGGCATCCCAGATGCCTGTTAATGCCAACCTCTGAGCATATCACTATTTCAGAAATGTGGGCCATGTGCAAGCGCATATGCCGTATCATACCATGTATTGTGTGTTCTATGCATCCACACACATAACAACTCATATGGTATACGAGTGGCAGGGTGTGTGCGTCTCTCTTAATGCCCGCCCAGTGCTTTCCCTTTGCTTCACTTCCTGTCTCATATCTTCAACCATCAGAAACACCCACCCTTGCTCTCGAAAGAATTATGCTCAAGCTGCAAGATGAAAACTTGTATTCTGCATCAATGAATCACTGGAGATAAAGACCTAGCCAGGGTGTGGAGGATAGCACAGCCAACTTTTTCAATGAGGTCTGTCGTCTTCAAACTGGACTTAGATAGAGATAGCTAACAGCTTAGTCACTTTAGATTGTGGAGTGCACCCTAGGATCCCTGCCTTCAAATCGCTGGTAATCTCACCCTGCCAAGATGGTTCAAAACCATAGAAAGCCCAATGTGGTCCTGGTCTCCGCTGAAGATTTGAGGAAACCCAAGAATCTGTTTAGCTCTATCTTATCATATGCAGAGATCAAGGCCCCAAATAGCCAGAGAAATGAATCTCAAAGACTAGAGGAGGCAAGGAGGCAGCTGGTAGACCTGGCCAGCCTCATCACTATATCAACGTGGACCCAAAAATGTTTCTCAACATTCTTCTCACTATCACTAATGCATCTTCTACTTGGATGGGCTTTGACCCCCGAATTCAGCCGGCTCAACAAGATCACGATCAATGGCCATGTTTATGATATCCCGCAAACAATCTTCAGGTCACTCAGCATTGATGGCAAAGGGACATCCGTGTACCACCTATGTAAAGTGGATGAAGAGGGGTCTACCAAGAAGGAACTCATCCTGAAGGAATCCTAGGCCAATGTTAACTAGCCCACTGATGTTGAAATCTTTAATCTGATGAAGACCCACCAGTGCCAATAATGTCTGAGGAAGAGAAGCTCTTTGGTCTATCGGACATGGGCAGAGTTTTTACAGATTCTATTTTTGTTTATCAAGACTCTGATGCCGACTGGAATTACGGTCAAAATCTACCAGAGCTGAGACCCCTGTTGCGATCCTTGTAACTTAGCTAACCCCTTAGCTAACCCTCTTGGTTCCCACACGGTTACACTCCTCCCTCCCCGTATCTTATCTCTTCCGCGAGTTCCTGTTATCTTATCTAGACGCCTTATGTGTCTATCTTATCTTCTAGGTCACGTGACCTGACGTCACTGATGATGTTATGCCCAATGCTCCACTAATGTCACCACTTACGCGTTGTAGAGCCCAGTAGGGCCCTGTTCTCATAACCCTCCTTTTTTGACATATTCCAGATCCCCTTACTATTGTTCCTACCTTCTACCGGTCTGTACTTACGCAGTCCGGCTCATCCTTTCGGAGTACCGGTAGTCCTGTAGTACCGGACTACTACTATACCGGCCGGCGAGCCCCGGCCTTCCCTTGTCCTTTCTTTTACTTTTGTTATCTTTTGTTTACATTTCGATATACCTACTTTAGACTCGCTAGACAGTCTCAGGATATGCCCGGGACTATAAAGACTTGTATCTTGGTTTAGAAAATACATCTACGGATCCCACGCAGCTACTACTACATTCCGACTGCTCCTCGTCACCTCATAGCTCGATACGGAGCTCCTCGTCACCGTCCTTCTCATCGCCGACACAACTGGACTACCGTCGGACTTCTGTTCAACACCTTCTCCCTCGTCGACGAAACCTTCTGAACTCCCTGGACCTCTATAGAGTCAAGCCTATCGCCAGGCAAACCCCTGACTACTACTTGCTAACACCACTTAGCGGATTTGTTGTCTTTACAGCGTACACTTAGGGCAGGCATTATTACATGGTCTGTGCATCCTCTAGCTAGGTATATAAAGAGTAGCACTTGTACTTCGATACCTCAGTCTAGTATTGTTTTCTTCTTGTCTCTTGTCTCTCACTAAGTCCTCCTGCGACTTGTGCGACCACCCGACACTACACTCATATCCTCTCACCGTCTGCCTTGTCCTGCAAGACAAGACTACTACGACTCTACAGTAGTAAGCACCGAGTGTATACGATCCCCGACACTAACGACTACATCCTCAGCAATAAGCCCTATAGGATCCAGCAATACATCAATGACTTGGACGTTCTCCACTGTCGGGACCAAAGTTCCAGATGATACATCTTTAGATGATCCACTCCCTCCTCGTCTGCTCCCACTCATTCCAACAACGACAACTCTCCTTCATCTCAATCTATACTCCATGTGATTGAAGGGCCCAACCGTGGATATGTAAAGTATCCTCTTGATGATCCTCAAGCTGATTTGTTTGTACCTGTTTGGGCCACACCTGAGCCCCACGATAGCAGCTTCAAAGATGTGGTAGCTTGGAGACTGGGGGCTATGGCAGGGGAAACCCTTGATCGCCTGGTAAATCCCATCAGCCCTTATTTTTTAGGTGGACCTAGCAGTACCAAATTTGCCAAGGGAATCAGGTCACTTGCCAAATGTATATGATGGGAAAGTTATATTGAAGGCAACAAATAGAAGCTACGGGCTCCGTCAAAACCCATCACACATGAAGAGTTCTACTTAATACTTTTATGCATGAGAGATGCTATTGACGACTCCGATAGGCCTATAAAGGAGGAGGAGAAGGCTGCCCACCAGGAATGGAACACCCAAGCCAACCTTCAAGCAGCCAATTTTGTAGAGAAATTAGAAATAAAGAATCCTTCTACAGGCACCAGACGAAGCAAATACCTTAGAGATTTGGACTGCATCTCTAATTCTCACCATTCCACTAGTAAATGTTGAGTGATTTCCCATTTTAACTAGGGATCCTTTTCCTGATGCTGGAAAAGTCTTATGAACAGATGAAACACAACATGAAAAATGGAGATGGTTAGTTGCTAAAAAAGACCTCGAGGGTGACACTTTGATGGATGACCATGACTCAGACCAGGGCCAGAGCAGTCTCAAGTTTGCTCCCTTTTCTTCTGAACTGGATTGGAGAGTTGCTAGATGGGCTATTCAAGATGGAATCGGGCATAAGTCTTTTGACCACCTTCTCTCTTTTCCTGGAGTAAGTGAGCAGAGCTCTATATATGCAATTCTCTAATCAAATTATTTTAGGTAGTCAAGGGCTTGGGTCTTTCCTTTCACAATGTGCGGTCACTTCATCAAGTAGTAGATTTGATTCCTTCTTGTGTCAAATGGACTACAAGAGATCTTTGGTATCAATCTGATCCTGATGCAAAACATATGATTCATTATCATGGAGTAATTGAGGCTGTCGAAGCTTTGCTAGGGAACCCTGCCCATACAAAAGATATTGTATAGTATCGACCTAAACAAATCTTCACCAACACAAGCAAAGATAAGCGTATTTACCACGAAATGTGGACTGGTGAATGGTGGAGTGCAGTCCAAGTAAGCGTAAATCAGTATTTTACTTCATAGCTCTGACCCAAAGCACATAGTGCCATTTACCCCAAAGTTCTTGTATAGCCCCATTCATCATTGCGACTGATAAAACACAATTGACACAGTTCTCGGGTAGTAAAATGGCTTACCCTGTATATCTTACACTTGGTAACATTCCTCATGCCATATGCCGCAAGCCTAGTCAAAACACTTGTATTTTGATTGGTTATCTCTCTGTGAGCAAGGATGTTGGCAGAAACTTGTCAAAAAACAGCAATGAGCTTGGATTCAACAGCTATTTCATAATTTTGCGGATTATGTTGGAGCTGCTACTCAAGGCTGGATTAGAGGGAATTGAGATGACAGGATGAGATGGTTTTGTACGTCAAGTCCATCCTATTCTTGCGGCCTACATTGCCGACTACCTGGAGCAATGCCTGGTTACATGTACCAAATATGGCACTTGTCCAAGATGCAAAGCATCGGAGGGGCAGCTACAAGATCGACATCCTTGCGAATCAAGGAAGCTTAAAGACACTATAAAAGCCATCAAGGAGGCCAAGGCCAGCACTTTTCCAGTTTCCCATTACCAGGATCTCTGCAGAGAAGAGCTTATATCAGGTGGTATCACTAGACCTTTCTGGGAAGGTTTTCCATTCTGTGATATTCACCTTTCCATTACTCCCAACATTTTTCATTAACTGTATCAAGGAATCGTCAAATATCTTACAAACTGGTGCACTAGTTTGATGGAGACACAAGAGCTAGATCAATGTATTTGGACACTTCCTCCTTGTTTTGGCATCCACCATTTTCACTCAGGTTGGTCTAAACTCTTACAGATCTCTGGGAAAGAAAGGAAGGACATGGCTCAGATTTTACTCGGACTCTTAGTGGGTATAGTCCCCTCTCAAGTTGTCATCTGCTATTGAGCCCTATTGAATTTCATTTATCTTGCCCAATATCCTATCCACGACACTGATTCACTCAAATGGATGGACGACTCTTTGGACCTATTTCATCAAAATAAAGATATATTACTTGCTCCTCCTGCTGGTCTTGGGATCCGACAGCATCTCAACATTCCTAAAGTATATTCTATGGTGCATTTAATACGTTAAGTGTATCCATAACTTCGGAACAATCAACAACTACAACACTGAAGCTTTCAAGAGGTTTCATATAGACATGGCCCTTTGAAGGAGGGCTGGAGAGCGTCTAACTTCCGGAATGAAGTGCCTCAGATGACATGGTGGCTAGAGTGTCAAGAAAAAATGGCATTATTTTGAAGCTACATCAATAGCAGAACAAAGGATGATGCTGAAGAAGAGGAAGAAGAGCTGCCCACTCCCCAATCACCTCTGACAAGTCTTGTCATTGCCCGACAACCTGCTATCTCTGGTCAAAGTATTAGCAGCATTCAGCAATATCATAATGCTCCCTCTTTTGCTTTGCAATTATCTTAATTCTCTGTTACCTCAAGGTGAAACTCTATCAAGAGGTTCCTTATCCCCAGCTTCCTTTTGATAAGTTAGATGTTTGGCACTCATGCAAATTTGCTCTGGATATCCTTGGTAACGATGTTGATGGTCAGGAAGAGATAGATTCTATCAAAGCCAAGCCAGGCAGATTCGACACTGTGGCATTAGCTTATCAAGAAGATGCCGAGAGTACAGGATTACAAGGTAAGTCAATGTTTCAAATGATAAATTTATCATTTGCTGACTTGTTCAAATAACTGATACTAGGAATGAGAATAGGCAGAATACATGTTATCTTCAAATTGCCTACTGCTCTTTCTTTTTAACACCAGCTCCTATTAGTTGGCCTATAGAACCACTAGCATATATTGAGTGGTACCAACTTTCCAGTCATCCAGGAAAGTATCATAATATGTATACAGTTTCAAAACTTGCACCTATTCATATATCTGCTAATTTTCCTTCAGTTGTGCAGGGAGATATAGTTTCCATTAAAACTATAAGACAAAGTTGCCAATTGATACACCTATCATTTCAGATCATCATCATGATTCTTCAAATACACCACATGATATTAGACAATTGTTCATCTTTTTTACTTAACAATTGGTCTAGTAAATATGCCTACCAGATGCTGTATTAATATACTATGCACTTTTTCTACTGCCCAATAGTAATGATTTGGATATTTTAAATTGTAATCTCAGAGAATAACATGAAGGAGAACAATATTAATAGATAGTGTCAAATAGCACAAAGTATATCTTAAAGTACTTCATAGCACAAATTTCCCAAAGTTATACAAATAGATAATTATGGACAGTTATGGCACAGGGGATTTTTCCTGATGACTGACCTATATTTCAGTTTTGCATTTTAGTTTTGAATTTCCATTGAAGTATATAATGGCAATGCCCTTGGCAAGAAAGTACTGCCTCTTTTCCAGCAGCAAGTCTGAAGCTCAGGTCCAGACTCCTGGAGAGATAGCCACAGCTATTGATCCATATAAACAGATGCTTGATGAGTGAGACTGGCACTGGTACTACTTACACAACCATGATGGAACTGTCACAGAGATAAGTAACTTTGAACATTTTTTTTGACTCAATTAATGTCCTATTGTGGAGTGCAAGCACTCTATGGAGGACAATGTACCTAAGCTGGGGCCCCTGCCCCCTACAACTCCACTTGTGCAAATGCCCGAGATGGACATGACTCATTCGGTCCACTGTTCCCGCCAGCCGTTTTAGACACCATGAGCCTCCTCTGCCGTAGTGCTTTGTAGTTTATGTTGTGATGTATGAAATGTGCTTGGCAGTGATGTTGATGTACAAATACTAACTAAAGGCCCAAAGACCCATTGTACATGAGGGAGTTTTGGAGTGTGTGCATGTGAGTAGACATGACAAAAAAAGGAGTAAAGGTCTTGACAGTTTGATGTGATCGCTTGGTGGCGATTGAGTCCAAGTCCGAGAGCTTCTCGAACTCGTCAATTCTTCTTTGTCCCCTCTGCCCTTCCCACTCGCTCGGTCCGACTTATCCCCCACCAGTCCAGCTGTTCCTGCATAGACAATATAGCATGATATCCATTGAGTTGTGTGTGATATGTTGATGTGTGCATGTATCAAGTGGTCTATTGGGCGGTGGTTATCCTTGCTTTTTGGACAATTGTTTACATTACTGTAGGTGGAGCTCAGGCATCCTGTTGAGATGACAAATTTTAGCAGTGCATCACATGCGTCCAGGTCAGACAATAGTATGGGTAGCTCGTCCGCTTGACGTCTGTTACGATTCATAGAGGACCCCCCACCTTTTGTTCTTCTTCATCCATCTTGTTGCTTTGACTCGTCTTTTCTCTTGTACGATTAGTAGTCCATAGCTTCTCCAGGTTTACACGCTGAGGATTACCTACACATTCCATACCCTTCTACAGGGTTCCATGACACCATACTGACCAGCCAATTGGAGGTCGTCCTTTTGTTTACTCCCTTTACCTATTTAAACTTCATATCGTCGAGACAATCCCTTTTCTTTTAACTTTGACCTCCTCGAGTATCCAACATACGTCGTGGAAATATACCTTCGTCTCTGAACCTCTTAGTGTGACCTCGTCCTGCACCTGAGTGGATGCTTCGACTTCAGTAGTCCCCTCGATAAGACTATCTGAAGTTGTCTTTTCACTTAAGGTACAAAGGCTTCTGATCCCTCGACCCTCAGAGAGCCTCGTCGTCTTGATCTCTCGACCCTCAAGACTCCCCTCGTCTCCCTCGTCCTTCCCTCCTTGTTCTTGTCCACCTTTGTCATTCCTTCTCTCGAGGATACCCTTGACCCCATTTGGGCCAAGTGTAACAACGTCCCAATGTATTCCTGAGGACTTGCCGTTCGCGTTTGTAAAAGGGGCACTCAAAAATGTAGTGCTGTATTGTTTCTTTGACATTTGGGCAGTGTGGGCATTGAGGGTCTTCTATTCTTTGTATGTGGTGTAGGAAAATGTAGCCTGTGCATAATCCCGTCAGTACCACCACTTGTTTTTTCAAGAGGGGGGAGATGAGTTTTAAAAAGCTATTTGAGGGCTTGCTCATTCCATATTTGCTCATCCATAGGTAGCGGGGGGAATTCACCCAGTTGTCATGCCATCGTTGTTTTGAGACTTCACGATATGCTTGTTTGAGGGTGGATATACTGTCAGGGAGTGGATTAGTACATATGTAAAATGGGAGGAGATGAGCCGGCAAGTTATTTTCTGTGGATAATCCAGCCTTGCGAGCTTCTTTGTCTGCCTTTTCATTACCTGCTATGTCTTTGTGCCCTGGTATCCATCTGATTGTGAATTGATCCGTTTGTAGGTTATGTTTCTCTTTTGCTCGTTTTATTAACCTGTGCAGGTGGTGGAGTATGTAATGTCCTGGTTTAGTAGTCGGTTTTTCACCTGATTTAATTGTAGCTTGGTTGTCGATGAGGATGGTTACTGGTTTGTTAGTAGGGGGTAGTGATAATAGAAGTTTTACTGCCAGCGTTAACCCAACTGCTTCGGCTTTGTATATGGTATGAGCCTTTGGGCTGCCTAGGTAATAATGTAGCATGTTTTTGGGGAAACTGTTGTGCATGTAAACCACTGCCGCTCCTACACCTTTATTGGTACTGGATCCGTCACTATATAATATTGTGTGGTGTTGTCGTTTGGCATCCTCCAAGTCTTCAATGGCTTTTTTGGCTTGAACTAAATTATTGATACCTCTTTGACCTTATTTACAAAGGGAAATATAATGTTCAACATGAACCCTATGCTACACAGCTACCATATCAAATTCTGGTATAAGAATACAATGTCACTCCTTCAACACCTCAATATGACAAGTCCAATATGGGCCACAACTCCACTTCAACTGCTTGCAACCTCTGCAACTGCAGTAAGTAATATCAATATCTATGTCCAAATTATTGACCATAGGATCTGAATTTTGATACCACAAGTTGGCGAGTGCCCTAAAGCGTGTAGAAAATGTCACAGAAACATCAAGAGAATTCAAGTATTGATACAGCATAAAGGCTTATTATGAAAGCAAAAATACTTAAAGACACAAACCACATATTGCAAAGAGTGTCAACTAACCCTCTCTGATGTGGACTACAAGTGATGCTCTGTAATCTTCACCAATGGGAGTTGTAAGTGTTTATATCTGCTGGTTTAAAAACCATAGTAGTACTTATCAACAGAGTGTATCTGCCCAAATTGAAGTTCTCACACGATTGAGTTTTCAAGTTTTTTATCCTGTCTATTTAGGAACTATCATCTAAAAGAGGGCGACTGGACACCAAACTACATAACAAGGTCTTTCCCCCACACAACAATCAGCCTGAGGCTTCTAGTCCTAGCTTCTCAGGTCAAGTGTTCCAAGTTGGCACCTTGGAACAGGCACAGGTCATTTACAGCAACACAACTCAATTTTTTAGTCACAGTGGAAGTTGGATGATCCCCACTGGAAGTGAAGATACCGAGAATTATGTCTGATCAACTTTCAATCACATTTGGAATGTAACCATGTAACTTTGTACTGGATAAGCAGTGTACAATAAAACAAATATGCTCATAGTTTCCAAGGCTTGGAATCAACTGTACTTACCCTGTAGTACATAGCAAAAATGATGTACTATATACTTTAATGGGAATAAAAATGAAAATGAAAAACAAAATATAGGTCGGTCAATAGTGTGACACAGTCCATTCATTAGATGTATATAAAGCTTCTACAAAAGGTCCAGTAAGATTTGGTGGTCAGGAAAAATGATTACAAAGTAAAAAAGGTGATGAGAGGGTAGACTTTGTTATGTGTTCAAATAAATATTGGAGGCTTTCCGGACCATTCCCAATTGATTTCCTGACCTTGGAAACCCCCATGTACACTGTTTTTTACTCCTCAAAGTCATTAAGTTGAATTGATATACTAGTAAAGGTAGGAGGACATTGGTTATCACTACAAAATAAATAGCCAGTGCTTAGAAGATGATTTGAATATGTTTGGTATATGTCTAATGGTATGGAACAGTTGATTGGTACTTACCTAGATGTCACTTCAAATTGATATTACTAGCCAGTGCTTAGGAAACAGCTGGAATATGTTTATGCAACCTATAATCGAATGGCTTGAGAATGAGGTTTGTCTTCATTCCATTTAATTTTCCAACTATGTTCAAGGTGAAAATAGCTTAAAGTACACCTACCTGAGGAATATCAGATCCTATCTCAAGTGGCTGATATTCTGCTCAACAATGCTAATTCCAAGATTTATCCATTCACTGCACTTGTTCTCAATACCAACATATGTACACATGGTTACTGCAATCATGGTGATTTAGAAGTATACATGGTCCTTTCCATTGGAACTTTTAAAGGCAGGGAGTTAGTACTTGTGGAATCTGGCCTGGTCTTCCGTCTTTGGCAAGGCAAGTTCTAGCATTTTGCTCAGTGGATATGACACACCTCAATCTTCACTACAAAGGGACACAGGTTTTCATAGTACATGCCAACAAGGAAATGTAGCATTGGGCAAATGATCAGAACAGGTGGGCAACCAATCTAACTATGATGCATTATAGTGAAGATGAGTAGTATCTGGCTTGGCTGAGTTATAGTTATGCTCTTGATCAATGGGCCTGTTGGACATTTTAGAAATGTGGTCAAATTCAATTATATAATTAGCATTCATGGCTTTCTCCCACTTTTATTAGTGAGTCTTTTCATGGCATTATATTTGTGTGTAACCATTATTATATCTATTTGTAATAAAAATAATGGTGCTCACAATTTGGAAAAAAAACATTACATAATAATTATGACTTCTTTCATCATGTTTGGGTCTTTTCAGTGCCATTGTTTTTATTTGTTACTCATGTCTTTGTACTTATAGGTCTTGATAGATTTTACCAAGACTTGGCTGGAGTATCAAGATAGCTAGATACAAATTTCAAGTCCAGCCTGCTTTGTTGTGTAATTTTTTCTTTCATGAGTGCCATTATTGAAAACTGCTATTGTTATTTATTATTAGGCTGATTACAAGTTACTAGATCTTTTCAACAATGTCAAACATCAGGGAAGCTTCTATGATATTATTATTATAATATGCTATCAATGATATCTAGTTTGTATAGTCAAAATCCAGGAAATCATCTACATCAAGACAATCATTTTGGAGGCAGTTTGTCTGTATTGCCTAGGGCAGAGTATATGGAGTCCTTAAAGAATTACATGCAGCCATTTATCCTATTCTCTTTTTCGAAAATTCCTTTACCTCTTGCCTCACTTACTGAGGATGAGAAAGCCACCATCAATCACATCTTTGGCAAAATTATCAAAGAATGGCCAGGAGATGATGATGTAGTTTGCTTTGGATTGCTCACAAGATATTTCTTTTACAAGAAACACTTTGAACCTGTTCTGTTGAGGGAATATCATGTTGCATGCAATGGATATGAAACATCCTGTGACAGGGAAGTATCTCTTGTAAGTCATCTATCTTGTTATACATTAATTGATTAAATGTTTTTAGGCTTCAGGGCTAAGGGCAGTAAAGAACCAGGTTTTTTTTGTCTATGGGCAAATATGATCCCAAAAGATATGGGCTTGGAGCTATTTCACAGCAGTTGAAAAATGTGGCTCAGAGATGCAAAGATCAATGCAAGGAACTCCAAAAATATGCCACATTGGAATCAAATGCATATAAAAATGCTTACTGGGTTGGCTTAAACAGGTAGTTTGTTTTTATTTATATCAGTTTTCAAATATTTTACATTTATAGGATGGAGTCCTCAAATACAGATCTTCTGAAAAACAAATTACTTGAAAGCACAAGATATTGCTTCCTTGGGTATAGCTAAGCAAGCTTTTTCAAATGCAAATGATGAGGTTGTACTTGCAGATGATATATGGTGGTGTATATGTGCACCTCCTGTGAACTCATCTCTAGTTTCCATAATATTTTGGAGTAAAGATAATGAAACCGATGACCAGCCCACTCTCTCTAAAATTGTAAGTCAATACAATTTATTGTTAATGTATGTTCATTCTTTGTATTCAGTTTGGTGCCATTTTTTATGGTGCCAAAAATGTATCTGCACTGTCAAGTGGACAAGAACAAGAGAGCATCAATATTCTGCTCAAAGATGAAAGCAAATATTTGATCCATGCAATAATGTAGGTGATTCAATATCTCACCAGTTTATTGATTGATTAATTATAAATTTATGTAATGAGTGAGTGTGAACCACTGAATAGAGGATTGAAAACTGCTGGATCAATGGTCAAAGCTCCTACAGGTATTCATGCAATCAATAGACAACTCCATACCTTGCATACAAAAATAGAAACTATGGAGCCTAATGCAAGGCAAAAGACAAAAGCCAGAATTGCAAATCAGAAACAATTGTGCTTAAATTTGGGGCATGAGAAAGATAGTTGCTATGTCTCCTTTATCTTCTACAAATACTTCATGTAAAGCTATTGGCCTATAGTGATTCAATTGCAAAATTTTGCTTTCCTGTCAGGATTTCTTCCTCATTTTGCCTTGGAGCAAATGGTTGGTTTATATTCATAGTATCCCTAAACTCACTTATTGAATGTAATCTAGGTTTCAGTTGAAAATTGGGACTTGTTGAACCAGTTTGGCACTCCTAATACACAGGCCTTCGCTGCTTTTGGATACATGGCTGCTATGCATCATGATACTGATGATTTAGTGACTATGGGTTGGATTTCACACTGGTCAAATAAAGTATGATGAAATTTAGAATCTACTCAATATCCTACACTGACCAAAACAATGTTGCCAGCTTGGCACACTATCTATCCCAACTCTGTCTTGTAGATATGGGCTGTATGAATACATTCACAATGAACACCCTCCATTCTCCCAGGATGTCCAATGTTTCGACATATTCCTGCATCAGCCATTGCTCTCCATGTGGACTGAGAGCCTGCAAATTTTCTGCCATTCATTTACGACGTTCCAGAGGGAATATGATGAGCACTGTGCCCACATCTATTGTGTTGTTCTGGAATAGCCGCAAAGCAGGATGTGCGTGTTGGAGACAATGTGCAATAATTGACAATATCACTGTGTCGGGGTCCTTGTGACCAAAGTGTTCCATTTGGCATGGGTGTGGCCATATTAGAATATAGGCAGCGGAGATTAGGCAGCAAATGTTCCCCTCATACCTGTCCAATTGGGCAAGATCCGTCCAGCCATATACATTGTGTTGAGTGAGGTCTCTACCACCTGCAATGAGCAAGGAATGTATTAACAGAAGGATCACATACCGATAGTCAATGGTATAATCTATCCCGCAAAGAATACAGTCGAATCTGCCCAACTCCTGAATGTCGTCATTATTCACAATCCTACTACTTAGTAGTTGCTTTCATCTCATATCTGATGAATGGACACTTTGAATGTGGTGCTCTACCATGTGGGCAAGTGTTGAGCTTGAGTGGTGCCCTCCCTTGTCATCGCCCAAGTTGTCTGCACTATCAACAACAGGCTGCATTGACACAAGAAAGATCTAGACAAAAGGGCCTGTCGCTAGCATCCAACACAGTGGATGGTTGTGCCTCCAAGCAGCTGAGGTCTGGATGAGATAACATTAGGTTAGCTTCTTGACAGTGGTTATATGCTGAATGCACAATCATGGTAGATGTTGAAGAATGTGAGGAACTGTTGTAGGAAGTAGCAAGAAAACATCATCATGAAAAACAGGAGTTCTGCATGATTTTCAAGAAGAACTGTTAAGACTGTTCACTCAGAGATAAGTTCCTGGATAATTGAGGCTTATTATTAAAATTCCTAGAAATTAACTCATTGTGATCTAAGTGAGTCAAACAGACAGTCTGATTCCTTGAAGCAGGTGCAGTCCAAAGAGATTTCACCAAATTGGATAGTCAAAGGTATGATTTCTCTGAGTTTTGCTGGCCTCAATGCTATCATGAGTGATCTTCTCATTCAGGATCTTGTCGTCGCTCACCCTTTGCACAGCTTGCAGCCAAGATTATGAAATCAACCACCACCCAAGTGTTATTTCACACTTCTGCTGTGCTATCATTTAAGGAATGGTCCCTGGGTGATTGGAGGAAGCTGCCGTTCGGTCCAATTGTCATGCTTGGGCACACCTGGATGTCCATTTTTAGTGTTGCACTGGAGGTTTGGATTGCACAACCATGTGGAAGAATGGATTTATCTGATCACGGTTCTATGGTTTATGCTTTGGGAGGTTTGTACCATCTCTCCTCAATGTCTATGACACTGATCTGGAATACACTTAGTCTCTCCATCCTGTAGTCGACACTGGGGCCGTCAATGCCATGCTCACGAAGGCACTATTCATATTATTCCATTACTAGCCTCCTTGATAAATTCCCTCAAGAAGTCAGAGGCATTTAACTGGAGCAGTGTAGTAAAAGCTGCATCACTCAAATTATGCAAGACAATTTGTGTGACCCTCTCCAATACCATCAAGACTCCCACTGCAGAAGAGATCTTAGCAGAAACCATATTTGATCTGGCTAAGACTGCACATGCCTGTCAATCAAACTGGTCATTGGAAAATGATAAGTTTTATGATTGTGTTAGTTAAATAATCAATGTGGAACCAACATTATTTGGCTATAGTTGCAGTCAAACTCTTTCCAAGGGATGAAAAGGCACCACCAGTGCAGGCAATTATTCACTTGTCAAATTCTGCCTTCAAGACTAGGCTCTTCAATGAGTTGAAGATGGTTGGCACAAGATTTTGGGAAAACATCTGGTTCACAGTGTTACAACTTGTCAAAACACCAATGAGAAACCATGCATGTGTTATCCCATTCACTAAGAAGCATTGCATCAACCTCAACCAGTTGGAGTATATCATCCAGCCTTGTGCTTGGATATCCAATTTTTCATCAGAGGAACTGGAATCAACCTGATGTCTTGGTAAGCATTATACATCATATATGCTGTAGTTGTTCATGTACTTTTGTGTTTGCAGATACCATTTGGAAATGCTGCATTTCAAGATGCTTTTCACAAGGCAATGCATGTGATCAAATATGATCCACACTTTGAGGCTTCAGAGAATTTTAACATCCCAGATATGCCACTGTATGTGGCAGCAATAGTGTGGCTGGGTGAGCAACTAGTACTAGGCATTAGTATTTCTTTCAGCTCCTTATTCATTTTCATCTTGAAGCTTATTGGTGCAACCTCAGAGTACAAGACTCAAAATATCAAACTTCTTTCTTACTACATTGTCAATAAGGAAAATGCAGTCAAAAAGCACATCAAGAGTGTTTATAGCTTTTTTCAGCAGGTTGTTTTAGGATTACCTGGAAAGTCTGCAGATGAACAGAAGGTTTGGTTGGATGCAGATAGTATGCCTGCTGGACTACAAATTTGATGGCATCATTCTTGGTCCCCATCCATTTAAGAAGGCTATGGATGCATTCTATTGCAAATGCTAGTTGCCTTTGCTCCTCATTGGCATGGGGATTTTGTGCCTGTGCTGTGTTATGCCTTTGCTGTGATTTCTTCTAGTTTCTTGCAATCCAATATCATCAGGCAAAGACTGAGGAGGCTCCTTTTACCTATTTTTCCTGTTATATTGTGAGTGAGAACATTTTATGTATCTAGCGGGATGGAAAACTTAAGGGGTTGAGATCGATCAGCGCCTCTTGACATGCTCTGAGCCATTTGCAGGAGAAATAAGGGTTAGGCAAGCCTTATCACCACCTCTTCACAGCTGCACCATGTAAGAAAGTGAGTACAAGAACTATTGACAGATATTTGGCTTACTTCTTTGAAGTTTGAGCATCTCCTTCATTCATGGAAAAAAAAATGATAAATTGTTGAAACCCAGGCCCTTAGTAAAGGTGGCCATGACTGTGAAAAACTAGTGTTGTTGAAAGGATGGTGAGATGGCATATACCCTATCAAAGTTCCATCCAGCTGATGTGAGGATGCACCAGCAAAGTATTTGCTTCTGTTTTGTGAGAGGAGGAACCTGAATTCACAAGAAAGAATAGCCAAATATTCTTTCATAATATTGTGGCCACCTGTGTGAGCAACTTGTTAGCATTTGAGGATGTGAACACCTCTGCCATAAGCTGGGTAAGGAGGTTGTTACAAATCTCTTCATTTTCCACTTTTCGAAGTCACGTGACCTGCTTAGTCAGCATCACGTGACCCCTTTTATACTTCATCTTTTGTTCCTCACTTTTCACTTTTTCAAGTCACGTGACTTGCACAGCCATAGGTCACATGACTTATCCTGGTAGCACCCGTTGGACACTTACCCTATTAGCTAGCATAGCTTTTCCAGACCAGCCCTAAGCTGGTCTGTGCGCATGTACCAGTAGTATAAATACTTGAATGCAGCAACCGAACAAGCCAGTCTTGTTCTGGTTGGATTCCCTCTAGCCTACACAGTCCCCCTCCCTTAGTCCTTGTCCCCTTGTTGAGGTGCCATAGTCCTTTTTGGATAGAGGTTGCCTTCAGAGGTGAGTTATGTGACTGAAAAGAGGAGGTACTGGTCACCTTGCTTCTCTCCTCTTGCATGGCCACCAACTCTGGTTCAGCATAGATGGTCACCTTGTCTCGAACAGTGAGTGTCCTTGAGCATTGGGATCAGCGCCTCTTGACATGCTCTCAGCCATTTGCAGGAGAAATAAGGCATGGGTGAGGAAGTCATGAACAGATCAGCACGTACTGCAATGAGGTCCAGGTGTTGTTTCTGCTGAAGACTGGCCTGTGTACCTTGAAGGTCAACCCTCACCACCATGCTTTCATAGTTTCTCTTTAATTTTGAATCAATAAGTGAGAATGTGAATAGTATGCCTGCTGGTCCACAAATTTGATGGCATCCTTTTTGGTAATCCCCATCCATTTAAGAAGGCTGTGAGCGCATTCCATTGCAAATGCTAGCTCTCCTTGCTTCAGTTTGCCTTTATTCCGGCACGTGCCAGTGAGGATGGTACCACTGTCACAGACCCCACAATTCATGTGAGTAATAACTCAACACATGGGATGCGAATTGATGTGCCGACACAGCACCAGCAATGACGCACGGGATACAACCTCCCCTCACAAGATCGTCTCTGTGTACTTGCAGAATCCATCTACCTGCAGTCATCCCACTCTCTGACTCACTCACACCCCTGAAGCACATCAAGTTACAATAGTCTGGTCACTGAGGAACCTTCCCCGAGTGCTTCCACTGGCATATCACGATCATGCAAAACTGAAGGATCCCTCAAGCTGTATGATTCTAGTATCCAAGAAGTCCTCTCACCCTGAATGACATGGTCAAGGAGATCGGATGGTTGTACGCGAAGTCGGATGTCCATGCGCTGCATAATAATATCAAGGAGAATTATCTTGGCACCTGCGAGAAATTGAATAGACATAACTCATGTAAGTGGTATTGTACATTCTCAATTTCGTCCGCTGATATAGTAACAGATGTTGTGCCATTTGATGAAAAGATTGAATCATATGTAAGTCCATATAGGTACATACTTATAACATTGGCTCACTCTAGTTTGCCTGTCAATCATATTCATGGGCGAGATCTTGAACAGTGTTGATAAATAAAGCAAATGACTCTCCTGAAGGCATGACCTTTCATAATGATACTAGTGGCAATCCAAATCTGTTCCAACTATCTAGAAACCTTCCATGGGCCTTGTACAACAATCTGCAATGTTTTTTAGAGCATCTGCAGGTGTTGTTCTGTCTTGGTGAGTCATTATCCCTTCTACCTTCTCATATAGGAACCCCAAGCCACCCTTTCATATTCCTTGATCAACCTCTTCTTTCTCCCTCTTTCATGTCAATCCTGGAAGTCTTCTCACAACTTTATATAATTGAATTACGAAAAACACACCTTTTGCAATATGTGCATTTTTAAAAGACAATCAATTGTCAAGCCTCTGATTGATTACCAAGATTTGATATAAGACATCATTGCAATTTGATCATCTGTAGGGCTTTTTGACAACAGTGATGTGCTTGGACTCAGTGATTGATGAACAAAGTCACGGCCAAAGAGTTGAATAAGAATAAGCTCTTTATAATGTTGTAAAGCATGGATGTGAGGAATGTAAATTCCTTTGGGCCTTATTCCACAAGTCGGGATTATTGTATGGTGGATTTCAAATCATTAAAGAGCATTTCTCAATGATTGCAGATCTTATTCATTGAGAGAATATTGACAGACAAGGTAGCAAAACTCCATGAAAGCAGAAATGGCTTGTACCATTGGAGTTGGTATATAGTCTGCTATTGCTGGTAGAAAATCTGATTTCAAGTTGAAATGCTTGATCAGTGTTTCTTTTTCAGACATAATTTCTATTACTTACCTTCATCAGAGCTTTGAAATCATTTCCTGTCCATTGTTAAAACCCAAACAAGGTGGTCTTTGAAGATACATTGAATTGATGAATTGATGAAGAATATCGGAGCAATTAATTCATGAATATTTGCTGTTGAGAAGTCTTGTATGATCATGGGTATGAGGTATAGATCTTGAGCCATCCAAATCCTTTAAATCAGCAAGACATCTTAAAAAATTGCCAAGATATTCAAGATATGTAATAAAAAATACACTTGCTTGGCACACCATCCTTGAACAATACATGATAAAAGTGCTTGCTCAAGATAATCAACAATATAAGGCCCAATACCATATATAGCTCTTCTATAGTGCCCATCAGCACATAAAATGACTTCAGGCTTTGACATGCACCCAAGTTATGAAAAAGACATAAACTATCCATCTTTTTGGCATCCGTCCATGCATCCATCTTTTTTGTGCCCGTCTGATCCACCATTTTGTTTTTGTCTGTCCATCAGACCATCTGTCTTTTTTCTGTCTGTCTGTCTGTTTTTTTTTCATCTGTCCAGCTGTCCTTTTGTGTCTGTCTTTTTTTCATCTGTCCATCTGTCCATTTTGCATCTGTCTATCTGTCTATCTGTTCTATCCATCTCCAGGGTGGAGATGTGGAATAATATGTATAAAACAGTTCCAACGGGACAGATGACATGATGAGTCGAAATGGACATTCTCAACCCCAATTCTTGGAAACTTGTTTGATCTGTAGCTGAGTTGCAGGCTGAGTTGGTTGTTCATCCTAAACATCTTCGTCCAAATCCTTTGAAAAAAGGGACGATGGAGTTAGTAGTCTCGAGGAAATGAGAAAAACGACCTACCAGATCGACATATGGCACTTGTCGAGTCAGTGCAGTACAAGTTCTTCCTGGGGCAGGGGTGGAAGACTTGCCTTCTTCTCTCATTGTGACCTTGTTCATGATGACTCTTGCCCCTTCCCCTCTTCTGACCTCCTCATCTGCTCTCATCTCACCCTCATCTGTCCTCTCCCTATCCTTGCCCTGATCATATCTGCCTTTTTTCCCATTTACTCTCTCTCAGTCACCCTTCAGTCAAAATGTTAGGGGAAACTGTTTTCAATATTTCTAATCTATTTCAGGTGGATCTTGAAGCATTCATTTTGGCTTTGGAGCAGACAGGATGTAGTCCAAGATTGCAGCCACTTTTGAAAGAGATGTCTGAGGTGCTAGGTCTAGTACAGACTTACACAAGTAAGTCATAATTATATTTCTTGTTATTTCTTCTAATTTATGTATCTTCCCTTCAGCAATCTCACTCTCACTCACTGGCATCTTCTGTGATATCCTTCCCAAGAGAGGACATTGATGTGGATATAGATGTAGAACATTCCCATCAATCTTGGAAGTATGAGTAAGACAAGTGATAAGTATTTATTAAGATTGGTTACCTGATAAATGAAGAGTGCATTCCGCAACACATTCGCCAAATTATGAGCATGAGCTATGAAGTCAGGGTGCTCATCTGCATAAGAGTCAAGTTCAGCAATGACAGCAAGCTATGTGCAGTTTGGGCTACCTTCTGGATATGCCTTTGTAATGTATTCCCATTTGACCCTGCCAGCAAGTGGAGTCATTTGTCCATACTGGGTAGAATTATGTCGTCCATCTTCACGATCAAATGGATCATGTTCAATTGACCATAGCAATCAAGTCCATTAATCAAGAACAAATCCAGTAATGATTGTTGTTCTTTCACATTCAGCTCTCATTTGTTCCATTTACCAAATTCCAGATTTCTTTGGACGATGTCCATCCTAGCAAATCTGAGGAACACCTTGTCCACTTTGTCTTGTCGATTGTAATACTGATCCACATATTACATAAATGCTGTTATGTGGGATATAATTGGGCCTCAAACATGGTATAACCCTTACCTATTTACAAAAACTAGGTTAAATAATTGAAGGGCATTGGAATTCAGACTTTATATTGGTATCTGAGCTCAACTCTTAGAAGATTCCCATCAAATGGAACAGATTTAATCCCATCATTGTCTACTGTTCAAGAAAACCACCACCACTAATAATTTGAATATTGAATGGCCATCATTTTTTTATTGGCCTAGGCCTCTGCAATTCTGAACTCATAATGGCACTTTTTGTTCAATGATGCACTATTTTTGCCTGCTATATAGACATACATGAGCAACCAGACAGTTCTTCATATTTTGTTCACATGTATCTCAAGCTAAAGATGTACATCCCAGTGCTCACAAAGAGGCTTCCAGCTCCACCATGCCTGTAGATACTTCCTTGCCATATCCACACTCCTTTTTTGAATGGCAATTCCAACCCCTTGAGAGAGAATTTTACCTTGACGCAAGATAGAAGCCTGAAGGGCCACAGTTCCATGCAAGTGTCACCTTTGAACCACCATGTACGTGTGATTATAATAGTTAGAGTTAGGGATGATAGGCATAACTGAAAGAGGATCACTTTCCAGGCACAATTTTCCTTAGTTTCCAACAGCTTTCCCCAGTGAGAAAATAAAAAATTGAACTCATCTTCCCTACATGATACCTCTTTGAACTTTCACCATTTGAATAGGACACAGTCCAAACACCATCCTTGTCAAAGTGCTGTGGCGCTATATAGTTTCAGCAATGGTAAGCTGTGACTCCATAGTGGCCGAGCACATTCGCCTCCTGCCCAAGTTCCTGCATTTCATGGACCACTGATGAAGCATGCTGCTCAAGTTTTGACAGCAGACACTTGATGGCCTGTCATATATGAGATATTGTGCAGATATCAATGCTGAATACAGACTAACCAGGTGCAATGTATTGTTCCAACTTGAGCCTCGGGTTGCACCAGTGTGATACCAGCTGAGCTCTTGGGGTTGGGACAGGTTGTCTGTCAGGACCCAAAAACATTCATCCAGGGATCCTCTCATGGTAATGGTCAGGTTGAAGGTGATCTCATTGCCATTTAAGGGGATTTGTACATCCTGTGTCTCGGCTGTGTTGGCAGTGGTGGTATGAGCACGACAGGTCTTGACGAGATCTTTCAGAAGGGTGATTTGGTAGATCTCATGTAGGCATTTCGTCTTTGTCTTGTGGTACCAGGCTGGCATTTGGCGTTTTAATGCTTTTGAGAGTTTGCGGGGTGCAAGCATCAGGTTAAATTGTTTGGCTGTATTTAGGATGGCTACTAGCGGGCGTGGGACAGGTTTCCTGCCCCTTCTGGGTCTACCCGAGGGGCACAGTGATGTCAGGAAGGTGTTGGCACTGAGGGCGTCCTATATACCATAATCATTTATAATATTAATTATCACATCTAGGACATATGTCCATGTTGAGCATAACACTGATAAGTTTAAGTAGTCTCTCACCCAGGTAAGTTCAATGGTGTGATTCTGTGTTTTCAGGTTGAGGATGCTGATGCCATCCTGAGTCACCAGTTTGGTTAGGTTTTTCATGCTCAGGCCAGGTGGTGACTGGTTCGCACCATTCCAGAGGAAGTTGCGGACAATGGTGTTCAGGGTCTGTGTTGTGGTGGTGGCATTCCTTGTGCCTTGGTGAGGCATTGTGTCATTCCTCCCACCACCATTTGGTCGATGAGACATTTTGCATCTAGTGTGCGCTGTGTGGTCGCCCAATGGTCGAGGTGTTCTTTTATTTTGTCAATGATGGGGGACCAGGGTTGGGCTTGGTTGATACCATTTCCTATCCAGGCGCTGAGGATTCTTGTAGGGTGCCCATCAGGCGTTATCCTGATGCCGTCTACAAGTGGGGCATCATCTGGGTGAAGATGGTGGGTGTGTAGGACTCGGACCCTGTGGGCAGTTGTGCTGATAGGTATTATTTCTGTCATTTCAAGGTTGAACTTGGTGCCAGGGGAAATGAGTAAGCAAAACCAATACTTTTACTTAAAATGTTCTTACTTTCTATCATTTGTAGCACTACTGGTCGTTTTGTACTCTAGTTCATTTATATACTGCATATACTTCCTTTTACAACAGGAGAGCACGCTCTCAGACCCTCAAACCACTCAGAAAACTCACAAACAGCGCAGTCGCTTTGAGCCGATCTAATCCATTATTGCTTCTTTAATTTCCCGGTCCTGTACATACATTTCATCACTCCACGGCCAACACTCGTTCCAGTCCACTGAGTCTCGTTCTCGTTCTCTCTCTCTTATTTACCCGTCCCTCTCCCACTTCAAACTCACCATTTCAACTCCACGACTAACTTCCTCAGTCTCAATGAAGAAACTCTCGTTGCTGAAGGTCACCACAATGTACCTTTCAATGCAACAGATGTTCCACTTCTCCTCTCAGCCCGAGATGCCCCTCACTAGCACGAGGTCGAAGCCGCAGTTTACAACCATGCAGACCTTGATCGAAACAACAATCTCACCACATACAGCCCCTTTCTCCGTGTCACCTTAACATCCTTCACCGGTCTACCGCCAATGGCAGAAGCGTCCGTTCGATCCTTGATCAACCTGTGACACAAATTTCAAAACACCGACCACGTGCCATCTCCGGGCGTCTCGATAACAGTCTCATTCTATACATATTATTCCACATCTCCACCTTGGAGATGGATAGAACAGATGGACAGATAGACAGACGCAAAATAGACAAATGGACAGATGAAAAAAAGACAGACATAAAAGGACAGCTGGACAGATGAAAAAAAAACAGACAGACAGACAGAAAAAAGACAGATGGTCTGATGGACAGACAAAAACAAAATGGTGGATCAGACGGGCACAAAAAAGATGGATGCATGGA
>JBBPPP010000061.1:0-28656 GCA_038092075.1 Leccinum fuscescens | reverse complement strand
CTCTCCCCGAAGAAGCAGGATTGAAAGGGCTATGAAAGCCCCGCCATATCCATCCCAGTATCCTCATCTCCCCAAGATACAGCAGGTCCGACCTGCATATCCTCAATTGGAGCAATATCTCCATCATCCATCAGTAAATCAACTTCTCCTTCAACTTGGTTGACAAAACCATCCATCTCAACCTCGTTGGCTCTGGCAGGAGCCTTGCCCTTCTTGTGATCAGAATACCAGTTGCATTTTTGTGGCTTACCACTGGCAGGATGTTTGGACTTGTTAGTCTATTTCTTCTGATGGTTGGAATTACCACCAGAGTTCATCAATTGGCCAGAGGAGTTTCCTCTGTTCTGACCATTGTTCTGATCCACCCAATTGGCTTGTGGTAGACCATGACAAATAACAGTAGTCCTGTTAGCCTGTGACTGATTCTGGGAAGGAGTAGGACGAGAGGGTCTAGCTCTAGTCTCACTGATCCTTAATGTGAGGGATGCAGTGGTGGACCGACGAAGGGTGATCTCATTGAGAACCATCTTCGATATAGTATCCATGGTGAAATTTGTCTCATCGGTCACAGAGTAAACGATGGTGGATCGAAGAGAATGGTAGTTGGAGGGAAGGAGAGTGAGGGTGAGCATAGCTCAGAACAATTCAGGAAGGTCTAATCCAGCAGCAGCGAGCTGTTAGAAGGAGGAGGTGATGCAGGATAAATCTTCTGCTGTTGTTTTGGGAGAAATTCTCTTCTCGATGATTTCATGGAGAAGGAAGAAGCGACCAGAGATACCTCCAGTAGAGTAGAGACCTTTCAACTTGTCCCAGATCGCTTTAGCACAGGACTCATTGCTAGCACTGGGATAGTCATAAGACACCAGAGCTAAGTCTGAATCATTGAGAGTGCCAGTGGACGCAATAATGCATTTTTAGCGCTAACCAGTAGCACTGATCCTGTATAAGGTCAGGTCCTTGAGAGGTGAGACCTGCATAGGCAAGGTCTCCAGCAACGAATTGCCAGAGGCCATAAGCTGAAGGGTGTTGTGAACATGAGCTGCCCAAGTAGGATAGTTCTTCTGTTTCAGAAGCTAGGGAATGCAAGAAAGAAGAGAAGAGTTGATCTTGACATTGGAGGTAGTCAGAGTGGGTGCCATTTGATTGAATGTGGGAGGAGATCTGCAAAGATGTCATCAGCAAAAGTATTTTCAAAAGAAATTCAATGTCAGAAGAAAGAGTAGCAGTCCCAGTCCTCGAAGAGGTTTCAGACAGACTTGGACTTTGTGTCATAGAGATGGCAATTTTTGAGTTGTCTTTCCTCTGTTCCCATTTCTTTGTCAAATACTCTCTCCTAAGTAATCGTCTCCAAGATTGTCCTCCTATATTCTTCATTTCCTAAAGTCTTCGCTGATTATCCTTGTTAGTAGATCTTTCATAGTGTCCTGAATACAACTCTTTTGAACGTCTATGATAGTAAAGGGTTTCTCCAGAATATGGTATAAGCTTTAGACATTCCAGATGCACAAAGAAAGTCTCCTCAAAGTAATGAGGGTTTGGCATAGTATCATCGTAAAGTAATCCTTGATGTAGGATTATTTCTGGGCTATCATGAGGGTAGTAAGGAAGGATCATTGAATCCTCGTCTATAGCACATGCTACAAATGAAGAAGTATCTCTATTGAAATAGTCAGAGATATAAGGATATTTTAGTGAAGAAAGAAGAGGAAAATCAATAGACAAAGTGAAAGAAAAGATAAAGTCCATTGCACATACAAAAACCTCGTTCTTATTGAACTTAGTTGTAAGTCTTTCCCGATCTGAGTCGTCCAGATCCTCGTGCAAGGCCTCGATATATCGCTTGAAGTTCGACATGATTGTCTGCTTCAGCTATGGCCTTTATTTGTTGTCTTCAACAACAGATATTTCTAGCTCTAGGGGTTATTGAAGCTGCGAGAAGATCTGGTGATGGAACTGATCAAACTGTCAATTCCAATCAGCCTGGGTTAGAGGATGATGAGGGTGAGGTTTGGAAAAGGCAAGGTTTGGACATAGCGAAGCTTCTAATAGATCATTCACGTTGCAAGACAAGAACTGATTTTGATTGAGGATCTCGAATCCCTGATGATGAACGAAACATGGAGTCTAGTCATTCACTAAGGTGGGGAATGCATTAGGCAGAGCCTATGGTTTTGTATATAGACCTGTGTACATCGAACTCTATAGAATGTCATGGCAGGATGATGAAGTAGTGAGTCATCTGCAGTAAGATACTGTTATTGTCCAATGGCGTTAAAGCCTTATCTATGTGATGAGTAACACAAATAGCATAAGTACAGATAAGAAAGATAAGTCAGAAGTGAGTCATATCTGTGAGGCATAACAATGAGTCACAATTGAGTCACGACATGTCACAGTGTGTAACACGTCAGAATCATGGTATGGATCGAGACGAATCCATGATTCTCAACTAGCGGGTAACTATTCTGTGCCATACTATAATCTATAGTATCAAGCACGGTTCAGGTTTTCTTCTCTGAACCAGTGGTGTAACAAACCTGCCTTATTGAATACTAAGGTGACACCACCATGCATGAGCCCAAAGTTATACAGCTGCGGAGCTTGCATTTTGCTTCAAGTCATTCTGGTTGAATATCTCTACAACTATGCATAGCTCAAATGGCCGGTATGATAAATTGAGCTCCACTGCTATGCCAGATGGAGGGGCAGGCCTCTAAGGTCGTTTAGTCATGGATATACTGCTGAAACGAGACCTCCATGACCACATCATCAACAAGAACAAAATCACTGCCACTTCTCTCTTCAAAAAGCTCATACCTGGATGGTCCAACAGCCACAACATTGAAATCTGCAGCTTTATCTACAACTATACCACATTTTATTAAATGAATTTGGGATAGGTAATCAGTTACATAATATATTTGGGACACCCAAAATTATGCTGTTGATTGCTAGTACAAATGGGACTCTCTGAAAGACTGTGGGCCTCCCATAGGACACAAATAGGACTCCGCTTAATGGGACACCTATATACATAATGGGACACCACCCACAATACAAAAATAGGACACCCACATAACAAATAGAACACACATATATAAATTTAATAATCACTGTGATAACATATAGATAATATAAGATATGAAACCTTCAGTTTACACATGAATATGGGTTGTGACATGTATGTGGAAAGTGTAGTAAAGTATGAAAAAAGTGTAATGCAAAGTGTAGTGAATAGGGCAGTTGACTACCAAAAAAGTGTAGTGGAAAGGGTAGTTGATTACCAAAAAAATGTAGTGTTGTCAAGTGTACAAAAAAGTGTAGTAGACAGAGTAGTTGACTACCAAAAAAGTATTGTGAAAAGTGTTGTTAAGTGTACAAAAAAGTGTAGTGAAAAGGGTAGTTGACTACCAAACAAATGTAGTGAAACGTGTTGTCAAGTGTACAAAAAAGTGTAGTGAAAAGTGTAGTCGACTACCAAGAAAAGTGTAGTGAAAAGTGTACAAAAAAGTGTAGTGAACAGGGTAGTAGACTAACCAAACAGTGTAGTTAAAAGTGTACAAAAAAGTGTAGTGGAAAGAGTAGTTGACTACCAAAAATGTATAGTGAAAAGTGTAGTGAAAAGTGTAGTAATGTATTACTGAAAAGTGTAGTCAAATATGTTGTCAAGTGTAGTAAAAAGTGTAGTAAAAAGTGTAGTCAAGTCTGATATGTTTTGAAACTTGTTCTTCCGATTCCATAAGATGTAGGTATGTGAGTATTACATATATGGATATATCCAATGGTTTACAATCTCCTCTAGACCCCTCCTTATCATCTTAGACCATATTTTCGACCATTTCAATTATATATATATATATGAGATCAAGCTAATAGCTTGTCCAAACTGGTTGCCTGAAGTGGCTGCTTTGTTGCTCACCTCCAGTACTTATTCATTACCTCTGTCCCCTTCTGCCTCAATTAAAACACAGGATGCCCGGCTTTTCAATGCCATTGCTACCGTGATGTCTACTTCCTTTGGAATGACACAACACATTTTCTAATTCATGCTGGTTCTATTTAAGCTTTGCAACACTTCCAATCCCTAAAGATAATTTCAAGAGGAAACCAGACAGCATCTTGATCAACAGTAAATCACACCATCCCGAATCACTTGGAGGAAGGTCATGGTGATTTTGGAATATACAGAGCAAGAGTTTACATTATGTGTGAGCATAGCATGTCAAATGCACATTAAATCATACCTCATGCTCCATTGCCAACCATGGCAAACTTTCACACTACTACAATCATAGTGGGACTATCATTTCTTGTCCCATTGATATTAGGAAACATCCTACAAAACTCGTCAATGTGATTGCCATGTTAGCCTATGGTGACTGTACACACCTCAGCTGCAACTCTACTATATACGTCAACAGAGATCTCCTGGACCAACAACAGCCAATTAACCCTCCTACAGCATGCAACACTTTAATTGTCGACTAGAACCTGCTCTCCCCCAGCGTGCATCTGGATGGGATATTCAGAGCTATCATGTTTGACACCCAATGACATTACAGGAGTACACCCTCAAAGATTATTGGGTGGATGTATCGTCTGTCCATCATAAAAGTGAAATGCTTGACAGACTCATCTTAGAAATGTTCGACACCTGATGACATTACAGGAGTACACCCTCAAAGATTATTGGATGAATGTGTCATCTGTCCATCATGAAAGTGAAATACTTGACAGACTCAAGAATATACCTGGGGTCCCAAAGCTCGTCCATTCTTGGACTGTTGGTGAGGAAAACAATGCCGGCAAAGACATAGAAGAGTCTAGGCAGAATACAATTGATATTCATCTCAACTATCGGGAAGCAGTATCTCAACAAACTCTGATGGCCATGATGAGATTCTGAGTCCATCACAGAATCCTGATGACTCTGTTTGTATCTCCAATATACACATTCTCATCCCTGAAGGAGCTCATTTGGTCCTTTCTTACGATTTCAGATAGTGGGTTTTCGGTTTGTGGCACCACTCCATTCTAATCATTATTGTACTAGCATACAAACTGATAACTGACACCAGTGTCTTACATCAAGACATGAGTATCAATAACCTCGTAATTGCACCGGACTTGATTCCTCTGTGTTCCCACCTGTCAGTTAGCACTAGTGAACCAATGAGTACTCTGATCCAGCACGTAGGCCATTGTACTGTCTTTCACGTGGCTTGTGGGTGTCTTGCTCCTTGTTGAGTTTGTTGTTGCTAGATCAGTTGTAGTTGTCCTCGGAAAGCTTTTGAGATCATAGTACGCTCATTGCGTGCTCATACCACTACACCATGGGTCCTGACTTGATTACCCACAAGTTCAACCCTCTTAGCTTCACTTTTTTTCCATCATACCCCTCTCCTATCGAAAAGTGTTACTTTCACACATTATCGTCTCTACCACCTATACTGAGGCTATACATTGACCCCTCTTTGTGCCACACAGCTTCTACTCCAAAACTTGACCGCTTTTTCCACTGCATGGCTTTTACCTCCCAAACTCAATCCCTGCTTATGCTACATAGCCCTTACCTCCTAAAATCATGATTTTTTCACCCCACCATCTTGTTACTATGGCCTCTAGAATACCACCATTCCCACCACATTTCACCTCTCATTGGCATCGACTACACCACCTGGAGCGAGGAGATGAAGGCACTGCTTTATTCCAAAGGCCTCTGGAGGCTTGTGGATGGCAAAGACACTCGCCCCATTGCCACTGATGCTGATCAGGACACTTGGAACATCAAACAGGACAAGGCTATTGGGAAGATCATGCTCAACATTATGTCTAATTCATATCTGAAAGTATCAGGACAACCCCAACACCGCTTGGGACACTCTGAAGATACCCTATATGCAGCAGAAGGCTAGGATGAGATTTGTGGCCCACTGTCAGTGAGGCTGCTTGCCCTGCAACATCATTGCCACTTGACCTGTCCCTTTGGCATTACAGGTTGGCGCATCATCACATTCCTGGGGTAAAGAAATTGTATCAGCTTCAGGTGGAAGGAAGTAGATAGGATTGGACAGTGCTAAATCTCTCCAGATTCTCAGACAGGCAAATCAATGCCATCAAGAATCTTTGTATCTTCAACAGGCTCAGAAATATGCCTATAAGATCATTGGAATGAATACTGAGTGAGTTGATCTAATGAAAGATGCCTTAGGAGTTTTCACAATACAGCTGGCAAGTATTGTTACAATAGTGACAGTTGAACTCCTATGCTACAACAGCGATGTTGAGAGCTTTACCATTGCCAATGTACAGTCATTTTTTCTCCCACTTCAAGTAGAACATGGACCATTGAATCAATTTTCGATTTCTCAGTCAACTATGCCCTATCCATCTTGTCCAGTCCAATGTCATCTCTTGTGAACTTGAACCCTCTCTTGTTTGGCATTTCTCAGCTTCCTCTCGCTCCTTCAATATGTCTTGTGGCACTGCTCAGTAGTTCTTGGCAATACCCTGCTCAGCACATCATGCCTGGTACCCTTTAAATCATCAGTGTTTTGCTTCTTCATCTTTACCTGCTCAGGAACAGCAATGTCTGGCATATCCACCCCTCTGTTGTTTCCTACTCAATCATTATCAGCATCAATTCTATCTCAATTGCCATCAAATACCTTTGGATAAGTATAAGTCCCAACCAGTGCTTGCTCCTCCATCACTTCTGGCATCAGTATCCCTTTGTGACATCACCTCCTTGACCACCAACTCGCCATGATGATCTGATGCCTCCTCCTCAATAGAGGTCAGATGCTTTTGGAGTGATGACATTCTAGCCATTGGCATGCAAATGATGAGCTGAAACTCATTATTACCGGAAAGTTCACAGCACTCTATGCATCGTACATATCGAAGATCCAATGGAAAATGTTCATGTTGTTACCAAGTAATTTCACACCTGATAAGGTGATTAATGATAAGATTAAAATGCAAATGATAGAACATACCAAAGAATTCAGTGCCATGTGGGAAATTGGATTTCCATAAGAAAGTAATGATTTGTCATAGGTGATCAAGGTTTCCAAGAGATGGATGGAGATCATGCAGAGATAGGATGCAAGCACATGGCGGAGATTATTGATGAATCCAGAGTCGAGCAGTCTGCACATTTCCATCACAGTGAGTATGGACGATTACCCTTTATATGAGCCATGTATTATGTGATTCTGATCACAGGTAGCCGAGATATAACAAATTTTTACTGGTATGTTGATAAAACATAGATTGACCTCTGTGAAGTTCAAAGGTGCAGATCTGCGGTTCGATTCCACTGAATAATATGTAGTATGGATGGGTGGCTTCCATCTAAGCTAGTGATTAATTAGATCATAGGAAGCCAAGACATGACCATTTCCATTTGTATATATTTTTAGTCTGGGTTAGGTGACAAATATATATGGTTCATCCAGGTTAGGAGGGCAAACAATGTTAGTCTTGGTTAGGAATATTGGTAAAGCCAGAGTGTGAGCAATTAGCATTGGGAAAAATTGGAAAAAATTGGTGATCATGGATGTCAATCATGAGAATATTTTCTAGGTAAAGATTTGTTGGTCCTGGTTAGGAGGCAAATCAATGTTAGTTCTGGGTTAGGAATATTAGCATTAGTATCAGGCAAATCAACAGTTCGTCTAGGTTAGGAGGCAACACAATGTTAGGTACTGGAAACTACAACCAATAGGACAAGTTTCGACAATATAATCAACTTTAAACTCTTCAGTGCCTTCATCGTTTACAAGCACTAGTCCAGGATGAACAACAGGTTATCCAGGCAATAATTTGATGATGATATGTCAAGTATCAGCATGGATTTGGGGAATAGCAATCCCACACTATGGGTAGTGTTTTAAAGTCTGGTCCTAGACTAGATAAAAAGACCGCAACTGGACCAGACTTGCATCGGTTGCAACCGGACTGTGGTTGCCAGTCCTTACTAGGGCTCATATGAAAGCCCAGAGTGTCCTCTACCTCCGCTACAGCTATACCTAAGCAGTCCAGACTCCCGGTGACCGGTCATTGACGGTTTTAAAATGACCAGTCTAAGTTAAAACCAGTTGAAACTGGTCCAGACTGAATTGGCAACCATTCCGGACCGGTTGCCATCGGTTTTGGTCCCAGTTGTGCACCTTTACTGATTGTAAAAGACCGGTTCCGGTCTGGTTGCCTCAAAATATCGAAAAAGACTGGACTGGACCGGACTTTAAAACACAAACTATAGGTGTGTGTATGATTTGGTAACTTAGGACCAATCCAGCATTCTGTTAATTTGGTTGCTCATCAAGAGCAAGGTGTTGGGTACTAAGCCAAACAAGATCTCCAATTTTATATTCCGGCACTGTGGATCTATGTTTGTCTGCTTGCGGTTTCATTTATTCATGTGTTTGTTGAAGTGTATCTTTGGCCTTCTCAACATTGGCTTTCATGTCATCTGCAAATTATTTTACTACTGGAGCTGTTACAGATGTCAATTCAAAACCAAGATGAGGGGCAAATGTTTTGGTCAACTGGAAGGGTGTAAAGCCAGTTGCAAATGAGCAAGTGTTATTCAAGAAATTAAACTGAGCATTGACAAGCCATTCGACCCATTGATCTTGTTTTTCTGCAGTGAAAAGGTGAAGGTACTGATTAAGTTTGTTATTAATGTACTCCATTTGTCCATGATATGCTATGGACATCTTCTTTTCTATTTTTAGCAATTCATGTCTTCATGCTGACAACAACAACAATGATATAGTAGTAATAACTAGTTGCGAAAATGAGGTGAAATAACATTGTAGGTTGGCGAGGACACATATTGCATTGAAGTGAAATATTTGTTGTACCATCCAAGGGCCTTTTCACAGTGGAAATCTGCAGTACTCAAGGCAGAATATGCTTTACACAGTCTCTCATTAGTAATGAAGGTGAGAGCAAGCTCTGTGCGAACAAAAGATGGTATCCTGATTTTTCTGTACCGCATTGCAATGGAGATTTCAGATTCTGGCAGCACAAAGTTTTAGAGGATCAAGGTTGGATCCACAGATTCTGGTCCCAGTCATTGCATCCTGGATGTTGTGCATCAAATTTGTCACCCAATTGAATGCACTCATCATCCCAATCAAGGCAATGGCATCTGGAATGCTGGCTCATGGCGGAGCTGAAGAATGATGTCTTGGAAAGAAGGGCTGGAGTTCTTGCGCCCATCTTGCCTTTTGATGTCTGGAGGGACATGAGATGAGGCTGGTACAGGAAGATTAGGGATGAAGATGGAAATCGAGAATTATTTGTCCACTTCCTGACAATGAGATGTGGCATTCTATAGTTGGAGGTGAAGAATGATGGTACAATTATAGCGTGTCATGTATGGCTGTTCACTGGGCAGCTGGATTGAATGATGTGATTGGCAATTTCAAGGTCATACAATTTGTTAACACTCAAAGAAGAAGGCACCTTGTGTAAAAGAAGGAAAAGCTGATCAAAAACAGACTCAAGCTTGGTCAAATTCTTGAATGTTGGACCTTAAACTGAAAGCATCTGGCACTTGATCACCCAGTATTGTATTCCCACATCAGGGGATCATCACCTTCCCCTAGGATTTCCCGCAGCTACTCATAGTGCTCAAATATGATATTTCCATATCACAATATCAGCAAAGCTTGACATGAGGTTTAAGGTATATCTTACTGACAAGAGTAAATTATGTTCATGGGTTGAGTTGTTCCTCAACCACATGTTCCAAACCTCTTCTTGTTCTCTGCAGTGAAAATGTCAGCACTATGCGTAGTGATCCATACACTCTTGTCTAACTCCATGGCACCAAAGAGAATTATTAAGGAATAGTGGATTGCTGCATGAAAACAGCATTTCCTTCAAAGTGAGAGTCAGACTTATTCTGAGGGAGAAGAATTCAAAAGGAGTCATACGAGCTAGCCACAGCTGTAGTTTGGGTTGAGGCAATATTATATATCAAGCTTCATTTCCTTGATCCAGATTCTATTTTGACTGATATTGATTGTCAGTAAATGTTCAAGTTATATCAAGGTGAAACATTATAAAGTAATTATTTGCTACATGATATTGCTTCTGTTCCACTATTTTTCACAAATTGTGTCATGAATTCAAACAATGAACTGGAAAAGATTCTTTTCAGCAAGAAAGGAAATTCTGGGTCAAATTCTTGTCTTTTCAGACCTCCTCCATACCAGAGTCAATACAAATAAAATATGTTTACTCAACTAGATGCAGCTGGTCTGTCTATACTCCCTCATCTAAAAGTGATGATTCATCTTTGAAAACAATGTTGATATGCAATCGTTGCAAGGCAACATCGTCCATATGAACATCTTGGACTAGACAGACCATCATCGTATTATGTAAATTGGAGGAACTCACTGTTGAGCTGCTCCAAAAATGCTTGTAAAAGCACTAGGCTAATTCACCTGCAGCATCCATGCCAGAAATGTGCTGTCTTGCTGCCAGCTGGACAGTCCCCTGAGTATGGCACTTCACTCTTCACTGTCAACAAAATACTGCTGAGGCATACCCAACATACAAAAAAGATTTTACTGTGACTTATGTAATAAGTATGGTGCTTATTATGGCCATGAGGCACATCTGAGTTCCAATTGACAATATAAGCTGTATATATTGATGGCCCAGGTTATTCTACTGAGTGTGGCTTCATCAACACTCTCAATTTCAAGTTCCTACCAGATTCTAGCCTGGCTCAATCCTGACGCCCCCCAATGGCCGTAAGGTTCCACTCATAGATGCAATTCTCCAGTGAGCATTATCTGGGCAGTGCATGTATGACAGTTTCAAAATTCCGGCGACACATTATATTTACTACTTTGATTGAACAACTATTGGGGTCCAAGTTGATACAAATTACTGAAGATGAAGTAAACAAGAGATATAGTGCCTTTATGGATGCGAAGAACAGAGAGGATGAAAAAAAGCCTCAGAAACCACCAATCATCTGATATTCATCCTGTATTCTTCGGCCTTGCCCCCAGCCGGCAACTCAAAACTGCACATAGTAACTCTGGGAGTCAGGTAGCATGTGGCCAAGAGCTCTACAATATGGATTCTTTGAAGTGTAACTATGCTCTTTTCAACCAGATAATGCTAATATAGCCATTCAGCATCATCAGCTTTTCCTCAAGTGCCCCAATGCGCCTTACCTACAAACTACTTCTCATATGCAGGTATGTACTCTTGTTGATAAAGCCGATTTTAGGTAGATTGTATCCAGCTTGAAGGCGACCCTGTGCAATCAAGCACTATTGTAATTGTTGCTCACTTAATTCCAGTCAAATCTCAAAAAGAGTTTCTTTGCAGTTTGATGACCAGCATCAAAAGTATCATACATATCATCCAATATCATCCCAAACCTAGTATTAAATAGTCATATAGCTCACGAGAAACTCTTTGAGGCAGGCGTCTTGCACAGAGATGTCAGTCCAAATAACATTTTGACACATGTAGTTGGCCTTGAAAATGTGGGTTTGGTGGATGGATGACCCATTAGGTAAATAATGACAGCATTAGATGGTGTTTACCTAAAATTTTACACAACTATGTAGTATATATTCTTGGATATAAATGTACAAAAGCCTTCCAGCCCAGGTGTTGTTTTTTCTTTCTACTTTCTCCCATTTATTCTCTCAGTGGGTTGTTGCTTGAATTATGGACCTATTTAAGCAACCCTCTGATGGTGGTGCCACTGTCACAATACCTCCAAAGAGATTGAGGGTAGGAAGCTCCACTGCTCATTGAAGTAAGCGAAGTGGCAAAGGTATAGGGGGCACCACTGAGCAGTTGAAGAAGGTGGGTGCTGTTGTCGTGACAGCTTGACCTACACTGGCTTGTTTGGTGATTTCCACAAGAGCTTCAAAAAATCTGTTAAAGTGAGAGGTGTATTACAACCTTGCCTTCAATGTCATATACCACGTGATGAAATACACGACAAATTTGTGAAAGTTGAAGGTTGTATTGGTGGCATACGAAAGCGATCTGTGACAGTAAAAGTTAACTTACTGTGGTGGTGGATAACACATACATCTGTAATAGTATATGTTGGATGTTGTTCTTGGGCCAAATAGAGGAGTTGTAATATATGTACCAGAAATTTAAGTGAAATTCTTCAATGTTCTCATTGCCGAATGATTGGACAATACCGTCCAGGGGATTACAAACCCTTGATCTACAAATTGTATAGCGGGACCGTACATCCCACAAACTCATTCGCTTTGCGAAGGCTACAACCTCATCCGAGAGGACATGCTTCGTCGCGAGTAATAGTATCAATCCCTACCCTGTACATAGTGGGTCAGCACACGCTTTCGAACGAGCGTAATTGTTATCGAGGTTGCGTGTGATATAACCTAAACGATCTGCGGGTATTACCTACCCATCCACTTGACGGGCAACAGATATTGCCTGTGTGCACTACCTGGTTTCCCCACCAGAAAGTCGTGCTCATGACACGACCCTTGCCGAAGAAGATTTTTCTTACAGATCCGAGTGATGTGACTCCCCATGAGATCCTCCTCGTTATATGAGCATCAATCTCATAATCCTCGTCGGAACTTTTACATTTCTATATTGCTTCACCATCCTCGCCTATCTCTTCTACCATCTGTCCAATCAGGAAGAAGAATACCACCTCGAATTGACCCTTGCGGGAAAAGAGTTCAAACTCAGCTTCCTCTCTCCCAATTACCATCACCCTACTGAACCTGACCTATGGGAAGTCAAAACCTTGAAAACCGATAACGGTGATTGGGAAGAAGAACCCGAACATTTCTACACAGCTAACACCTGGACCCCTCAGCTCTCCCAGGCAGAAATCGCAGTTCTCCATGAAATCAACGAGGAAAACTCAGTCATCAACTTCCAGGAATAAGCCATCATCAACTGGCCTATTGATAACTGATCACCCATCATTCCCGAATACTTTGGAAACATGTCCCTTGCTGTGCGAGAAACCTTCCCGGTTCCCTGCTTGCCAATAAAAGAAGAAGAAGGGTTGGATCAATGGAAGGCGAACCACCGGGCGGGCGTCTCTGGGATGTTATAACTGTGGAGGAGACAGGCATCATGCGAAGGAATGTAAAAAGCCGTCGACAAGATGTAAAGAGTGTGGATTCTCTAGAGGCGGACATAGAAAGGAATGTCCAAAATTCAAATCCAAAAATGTGCGAGTCACAGAAGGAACTGCCGAAACAAACCAACGCACCGTACAATCACCCAACTGGGAAAAAGCGATACAAGGGATGGATTTAGAAGCGGCGCAAGCCTATTTTCGTGATCTCGACATGACCCAGGGAAAAGAGTAAGGGAGACTGTCCCTCCCATAAAACAAAAAAATAATTTACCTATGGACTACCGTACTCGACGCCTAGATAGTGCTAGTACAACCTCTATTTCTTCTCTTTCTTCTTCATTTTCTTCTTTCAATCGTTTTAATGTATTAAATAGTGATGTTTCTCTTGATTCTCGGTCATCTCAAAGTAGTATCCTACTAGATGACACAACCGAAGCCACGATCTTGAAAGAGCGTGCTCCCCAGGAAGGGAGGCTTAATTTGGCTTACAAAGAAAATAAAAATAGTTCCCCCCCTCAGAACCCGACTGAGCGGAAAGTCCGCACTATGCGCCCACTTAGGGAATTAATCCTAAAAATCGATATAATTACAAAACACAAAAACATCAAAGTAGCAGCACTCTTAGATAGCGGAGCAAATGGCGTTTTTATAGATACCAAATGGGCCAAAGCCCAATGCATACCTCTGAAACCCCTTGAGCTCGTTGTACCAGTTTACAACGTAGATGGAACAATCAATTCGGCAGGAGGCATAGCCTACACCACCGACCTAATCGTAGATTTCCAAGGACATTGCGAGAAAATTACAGCCGATGTGACCAATCTAGGACGTAATCAAATGATCTTAGGATACACCTGGCTACGCGAACATAATCCCTTGATCGATTGGGTACAAGGGACAGTTACATTAAATCAATGTCCCACTTCTTGCCGAGTATTACATGCCGTATATGAATCCCGATTGGACGAATCTGAGATCGACCATTCCTATCAAGTTCAAGGCCTCAGAAAAGAACCTTCAGAAGGAATAGAACCCGAAGAAGCCTTCAAACTGGTACCTAAAGCCTATCACGAATACCTTGATGTCTTCTCGAAGAAAGCTAGTGAACGCATGCCCGAAAAGAAAACATGGGACCACGCCATAGATCTGAAACCGGATTTCAAACCAAAAAAGGGTAGATTAATTCCCCTCAACCCTGTGGAGCAGGATGAAGTCAAAGCCTTCATAGACAACCAACTGAACAAAGGTTACATCAGACCTTCAAAATCTCCACAGATTTCGCCGGTGTTCTTCATTCCTAAAAAGGACGGTAAAAAGCGAATGGTCATGGACTATAGATATCTAAACAAAGGAACCATTAAAAACAACTACCCTCTTCCCCTTATTGGTTCGATCATCGATAAATTAAAAGGAAGCAAGATCTTCACCAAGATGGATCTCCATTGGGGTTACAACAATGTAAGGATCAAAGAAGGAGATGAATGGAAAGGAGCTTTCATCTGCCATCTTGGATCCTACAAACCAACCATGATGTATTTCGGGATGTGCAATTCCCCAGCTACATTCCAGAACATGATGAACGACATCTTCGCCGATATGGACGACATAGTGATTATTTATATCGACGCTCATCTTTACCAATAAAGATATGAAACACCATCAGGAAATGGTTAAAAAGGTCTTAGAAAGATTGCGAAAGAACGACTTGTTTGTCAAACCTGAAAAGTGCTTCTTTGGAGTACAAAAAGTCGACATGCTAGGCATGGACGTCTCCTGCGATGGCATCGCTAAGTGGCCGATCCCCACTAATGTGAAGGCTGTGAGAAGCTTCTTGGGGTTAGCCAATTTCTATCACCATATCATTACCAATTACAGTTTGGAAGCGAGACCTTTACATGACCTAACTAAGAAAGATCAACCCTGGAAATGGGAAATGGCTCAGCAGAAAGTGTTTGATATGCTCAAAAATAGATTCACTACCGCGCCTGTATTGGCATATCCGGATGACACGACCCCTTATCGTGTTGAATGTGATGCCTCAGACTTCGCAATAGGAGCTGTGCTCTCTTCCTTGAAAAATGACAAATGGCACCCTGTAGCCTTTATGTCATACTCCATGACCCCCGAACAGTGCAATTATCCCATCGCCGATAAAGAAATGCTTGCAATCATATTAGCGCTTGAACAATGGAGGCATTATTTAGAAGGTGCTAGACACAACTTTGAGATATGGACGGATCATAACAACCTCCAATATTTCATGAAAAGTCAGGATCTAAATCGGAGACAAGCCAGATGGGCTCAATATCTATCCCGATTTGATTATACTCTCGTGAATAAACCTGGTACCTCGATGGGAAAAGCTGATGCCCTCTCCAGGAGAGAAGATCATATGATTGGCATTGAGAATGACAACAAACAAATGACATTCATACCAGAATCTCATATCAGATCTCTGGAAGAAATTACGCTATTCAACAAAATAAAAACCTCACATTCTGGTTGCACATCTCCAGACAGGTCGATCCTCCGTGATGGATTATATTATTATAGCGACAAACTTTGGGTTCCAAAAGAACTCCACCGTGACGTGATGACGCAATTCCACGATCACCCAATCTTCGGACATAAAGGTGCCAAAAAAACACAAGATTTCCTCACGAGATATTACTCTTGGCCAGGCATCAAGAAAGACATACAGGAATATTGTAAAGCTTGCGAGCGCTGTGTGTGTATGAAACCCACCAATCTTCCACCAGCCGGAAAGTTGCAACCCTTAGAGATTCCTGAAGGACCCTGGAAAAACGTGTCAGCCGACTTCATTACTGGCTTCCCCGTATCACACGGTTTTGACAGCGTGTTAGTAGTGGTGGACTGCTTCTCGAAAGAAGTCGCTTTTGTACCGACCACAAAAACCATTACCTCCAAAGGAACAGCTGAACTATATAGAGATTACGTATGGAAGCATCACGGACTTCCCAACTCCCTCGTTTCAGACCAAGGACCCCAATTTGCCAGCCAAATGATGGTAGATCTGCTCAAATTGCTAAAAATAGAAAAGAAGATGTCCACGGCATATCATCCACAAACCGACGGACAAACAGAGTGCATTAATTGCGAACTTAATCAGTATCTCCGTCTCTTCTCTGCAGAAAAACAAGACAAATGGGTCGAATGGCTTGCCATCGCTCAGTTTAATTTCAATAATACTCGCTCGTCCGCAACTGGTTTCACTCCTTTCCAGTTGACTAAAACATTCGCCCCACATCTCGGTTTTGAACCGACATCTGTAAAAGCTCTGGCCGCTAAGGAGTTTGCCAATGATATGAAAGCCAATCTCGAGAAAGCTAAAGACGCCCTTCAGCGAACACGCGAACGAATGAAACTGCAGGCAGACAAACATTGATCCAACGCCCCGGAATACAAAATCGGAGATCTCGTCTGGCTTAGTACCGAACATCTCGCTCTCGACGAGCGTCCATCGCGTAAATTAACAGAATGCTGGATCGGGCCTTATCAAATTATAGAAGTCCATATCAATAGCGTGGGATTACTTTTCCCCAAATCCGTAAAAGCTCGACACAGCATCACGTGACTACTTATATACTTCACCTTTTGTTTCTCACTTTCCATTTTTCCAAGTCACGTGACCTGCACAGCCATAGGTCACCTGACTTATCCTGGTAGTACCCGTTGGACACTTACCATAATAGTTAGCATAGCTTCTCCAGACCGGCCCTAAGCTGGTCTGTGCACACATGTCAGTAGTATAAATAACTTGAATGAAGCAACCGAACAAGCCAGTCTTGTTCTGGTTGGATTCCCTCTAACCTACACATTCCCCATCCTTAGTCCTTGTCCCCTTGTTGAGGTGCCATAGTCCTTTTTGGATAGAGGTTGCCTTCACTCTTTTGATGGTGCAGTTACCTTTTGGCCTTTGGCAAATGGTCTTGTATATTGATGTGAGCAAATGATATGTAATGGCACTTACCTCCTGGACTGACTGTGTCCAAGGGTGCCGAGGTCCCTCTCGGCAAGGATGTATCTTCTGACTGAGCAATTGCCTGTTTTGCTAGAGCAACAGTAATGGCCTCACCTTTGCCGACCTTTGCCTCTGGTTGACATTGCCTGCCTTGGCTCCCTCATTTGAGGTATCGCTGTGAGGCATTCAGCCATCTTCACCTGGGTCTATTGAATGCTCAATCTTCTTCATGTGGGGGGAAAATTTACCTGGCAATAGGATATTATGTGTTGCCAGCCACACTCCCTCCATGGCTTTGGGTCAGACGACCTTCTTGCCTTTCCTATCCTTGCTCCTCTTTTCCTCTTAGGACCAGTAGTATCTCCTTCTATAAACCTAGCCAGTTCATTTTTGACACTCAGCCTATTGGGCTCTGGAGTAGCAGCAGCACCTCTCTGAGCTCTCAGTTTACTTTGGTCTGAAATAGGTGCATTCTTGGTGTCAGCATCCTTGGTGTCATCATCCTCAACAGTCTTATCTTTAGCATTCCTCAGTATCTTACTATAGGTTTTTGGCAATTTCACTGGCTTAGATGGCTGGATCACGGTTGACTGTTCTGATTTCCCAGAGTGTGATTTTGCCTTGTCTCTCAGACAAGATCTCCATGGTCAAACAGAAGGGTGCTGACCTGAAATTCAGTGATTAGCAGCAAGGCAGAAAGTCAAAAAATGATGACAAGAAATGCCACTGGCAATCCGGCAAGCACTCCGAAGCTGGAAACAGGAAAAGGAAAGAGCGGAATGAGAAGACAAAGTCTAATGAGACCTCCGCCACCTCTACTTCCTTTGTATTCGCCAACTTCATGCCAGGGGAGCCAGTCATTCTTGATCCCTGGCCGCCGATCCTCATCGCAGCGCTAACACCACTGGCTCACAGTACTTTGGCCCTCCTGTCTTCCTCAGACTCCTGCCACTATCAGCCTCACTTGCCAACTCAATGTTACTTCAATGATTGAGACAGTCTATACCCTTGACCAGACTTCCTCCTGCTGTGTCCACTAGATCAGTGATACTTCGTCCTCTCGCCGTCTTATCAACAGGCTTGAAGAGACACAGTGCATTGTACTGGCTGAGTCAACTGCTGTCATGCAGGTCGACAACAATGCTGTTTCCCTTGGAGAAGACAACTTGGGATGAATATCTTGCACAGTTTTATGTACTTTGGTTCTCCTGCCTTTGCCGCTATCAGCCTCACTTGCCAACTTGACGTTACTCCAATGATTGAGACATCAACAACAATGCTATTTCCCTTGGAGAAGACAACTTGAGATGAATATCTTGCACAATTTTACGTACTTCAGCCCTCCTGCCTTCCCTCAGACTCCTGCCGTTATCAGCCTCACTTGCTGACTTGACATTACTCCAATGTTCAAGACAGTCCATACCCTCGACCAGACTTCCTCCACTGTGTCCACTGGACCAGCAATACTCTGTTCTCTTGCCGTCTTATCAACAGGCTTGAAGAGACATAATGCATTGCACTGGCTGAGTCGACCGCTGTCACGCAGGTTGACGACGATGCTGTTTCCCTTGGAAAAGATGACTTGGGATGAATATCTTGCATGGTTTCCTAGTCCGGCCTACACTGACACTGTCACCATGATAATAGAATTTGATGGCAAACATGTGCATTTATCGCTGGTCATCTATATGCCAATATTGACATGCAGGTCGAGAATGGTCATATCTCGCCCAGTAATGTGCTGATCCACGTGATCTATAGCTCGGAATATAGTTGTATATATGTGCTACATTTAGTTTGCTACCATTGGAGTGTCAAACACGCGTGACGCAATCACATGTGATCTATCTACACGGGTTACAACCCCAGACCCTTTGTGCTATCCCTCCATCTGCTGGAAATCTCTACAGCCAATATGACTCAGTCATTGTCAGTCCCAAACTCAATAGTGACTGGCCGAAGTGCAGACTACTAGATGGGCATTCCATTGTTCAACTGCAGCTGATATTCCAACCTATACATTGTGATTTTTTTGCAGCATACATTCAGCAGTTCAATGTTGGAAATGTCAGTGTGATGACCGGAATGCATTTTGTCAAACCGGTGGTCCAAGTCAATGGAGAGCGCATTGGCAAGGTAATTTCTCTGATACATGTTCATTCATCTACCCACCTTATCCCCCATTTTGGTGTTGAAGCACATTCATGCCTGACCAAGTACAGTAGTTATGAATCGAGTACAGAGTTCTGGCTCAACAAGTACTGGTCAAAGGAATTATATTATGTGTTATCTCCCATCTAGGCATCGACTGACTTGCTTATTACATACATGAACCTTGTGTACTTTCCCCAGCAACCAGTGATTTTATTGATCATCATCTACTTGGTAGTATTTTTTTCTTCTCGGTAGTATCAAACATTATAGATGATATGGTTCCAAATAATCATGTGAGTAATTGGTATTACTATAACAAATCTGGCTGTGTAAAATGGATATATCTTTTTCCTAGCAACTGAAACCACATGCCACCATCCCCCACAACTTAAATGGACTGGTTGCTCAAGAATGTTATCCATGAAAGCACCATACAACTTTCTCGGCAGCAAGATAGCATCAAATTTCTAGCATACATGTTCCCCAAACACCTTTTACTCCCACAGAACGAGACTTTCTAGAAGCTATTCCAAAATTTACAATCCAAGGGACACTACACAAAAGGAAAATGAACTTGATATCCCGTGGTTACTACAAACAGGCTCCAAGTTGGATCATGAGAAAAAGGTTGCAAAGTTCTTCAATATGTGCCACCATACATAGAGAATATAGTATTTCGTGTTTGTTAGTCTTTCACTTTTCATTCTTAGCACTGACTCAGATGACTCACTTTAGTTCACTTGTACGCAAGAAATGGAATGCCCAATTCTCAACTAAACCCTTAGATGGTTCATTTGCAGTCAGGAAACCTGATGTTACTTGTTATTTTTAAGCTCCTGATAGCATCAGCAATCATACCTGGGAAGATGTCATAACATTCTGTGAGGTCAAGGCTCAGGTGAACTCCAAGACGGAAAATGAGTCGTTCATAGAAATTGCCCAAAAAGCATCCTGTCTATTGGGTGCACAAAATGGCCGTCACCAAGTCTCGTCAATTTACCTCACAACTTTTCATCATACCGGGTCGGTCTGGACTCATTCTTTCAATATCCATTCCGCACCACTCCAATTTTTGCACATCCTAATTGGTGTCTCTTTATTGGACTATTCAGTTATCGGATTTGATACCTCAATTAGGTGGGATAGTCTGGACCATGAATGCACATCTGATTACAACAATGCAGATCATGGAGACTCTGACTTGAAGGAGGGAAAATCTGGCTTGATAGATGATTCCGAAGTCATTTGATGACTTGGTCAGATAACAAAAGTGACAAAATGCCTGGTGCTCAGCCTCAGAGGGGACACAGATCAAGTGGTTGGAGATCATTAACAAGAACGGTCAGTGCTGCAAATCTATCTCAAAAGCAACCTAGCTATCTAGTTAGTCGAGGGATGACAGTCTGGGAGGGCGAGGTAGACTCAGGCCTCAAGAGTGCCCTCACTAGTGATTAAAGGTCCGGTCCTAAGACCGATTAAAAACCGGTTTTTAACCGAACCGAACTGATGAGGACCGGTCCTGATTGGACCAGTCTTTCCTAAGGTTCAATTGGTTTGGTTATGGTCTTTTGATTTTTCCAAAAATCAAAAGACCGAAAAACACCGGTCATAACCGGTCTTTTGGGGTAGCCCCTATTTACCCCTATTTGGTAGTGTATACGAGGATTATTCCTGATTTTTGCATATTTTTACGATTTTATTTGAGTTAGTTATGATATTTATGACAATATATGGATTTAAAGGTCGATATTGGTCATAGCGCACCCGCATATGGGCCGATTTACGTTATTATTGGCTCTAAAGTTAGATAGGGGCTTTCCCCACATTCGGTACAGCCACCGCCAAGCCCGCTGATCACTTGCGGAGTGCGTTCTGATTGATCTTTCTAGCTGTCTAAAGAGCCATATTATATCTAATCTTAAAATGATCATATCTCCGTCGTGTGTGAACCGTTTTACATAACAAAAATAGTGGTAGAAAGCTGAAGGTGAGTCCTATTTTTTCAGCACACAAAAACCAGTTAATAACTGTAACCGGACCAGCAAAAGACCGATAAAGACTGAAAAATCGGTTTTTATCGGTTTTGGTTCGGTTTTTTTGATTTCAGCAAATTCCCAAGACCGGTTACAGTTCAGTCTTGCCCAAAAAAGGTAAAAGACCGAACCGAACCAGACTTTTAAACACTATCCCTCACAATCTTCCTTTCCATGACATCAATTAGCCTGCGGGCCATGCCTGCATGTAACCCTGCTTGCCGACCCTTGCCAGCACAGTGGCACAGCAGCCCGGAGTTTGAGGGTCTTGAGCTAGAGCATCAAGGCAGCACTGTCTAATGGGCCACTGACTGTGGCAACCACTTATTGTTACAGCTGGCCTGGGTAGGGTCGGCTATAGACTTGAAGGTGAGGCAAAGCTAAAGACTGAGGGTAATGTCTTGCAGGCATAATGTCTGGCAAGACAACTAAGGCTTTAGACTAAGGGACACACCCGAGAAGGGCAGAAGGACTGAGGAGACGAAGGACGAAGTGACTCGAGGATGGCTAAGAACTCTGAGTAGATTTCAAGTAGCTCTAGCTTAGGATGTTACAAAACAAGATGAGGAGTCTTAAGTACTACCTGGAAGGTGATGGAATTGCAAGGAAGGGAGGAGTCATCTGCAGTAAGGAATGAGTCAGAAGCTGCGGAGATCTAGATAGTACAGTAAGTGAAGACAGAGAGCTGATGAAGCAATGGCATCATCACGAGTCAACAGACACGAATAGAGATAGAGAATTATTGGATCAATGATAGGGAAGAGTAGGAATGGGGACTGCAGAATAGCGGATCGTCAGCAATGTGGAGCAAGCAAAATCGCCCGAGATCTATGATACAATGTGAATACAAAGTAAATTCCATGTGGTTCCACCGCCTTCCATTCCCTAGTACTTAAGGACTCGCCTCCTCGTCTGTAAAACCCTAAGCTAGAGCTACTTGGAATATCACTAAGTCTCCTGCGAATTCCCTCGAACCCTTCGTCTTCTGCCCTCTTGGGTGTGTCTTTAGTCTTCAGTCTTCGAGTGACACGACTCTGAGTGAGTTCCTCCTTGTAAGAACACTTAGTCTTCCGGCTTCATCAGACGTTATGTCTACTCAGCCAATCCTTCGTCATTTGCCTTCGCCTCCGAGTCTACATCTGACCCTACCCGGGCTAGGTGTAACACTGATAGTATTTCAAGTAGCTCTAGCTTAGGGGAATACAAATGAGTAGGCAAGTCCTTAAGTACTACGAGATGGAAGGCAATGGAATCACATGGAAGGGAGAAGTCATCTGCAGTATGGAGTGAGTCAGAAACTACAGAGGGCTATGCGTACAGTAAGTGATGACAGAAGAATGATGAATCAACGATGTCATCATGAGTCATAAGGTCTAAACAAAGATAGGAAGAAGTAGGAATGGAGATAGGGAGATTGCAGATCGTCAGCAATGTGAAGGAGGCAAAATCGCTAGAGATCTAAGATACAAGACAAAGACAATGGGAAGGTAACAAGCGAAAGAGAAGGAAAAGAAAAGAGATACATAGGAAGTTCTGGGAACAATCATAACATATTACCTACCAATTCCCTTGTGGAAAACAGATAGTGCCTGTATGCACAACCTGATTCCTCCATTCACCTCTAGCCTATCCTCGTGAAACTTGTCAATGGTTCTTTTACTGATCTAACTAAAGCAACTCTTCGTGAGATCCTCCTCATTATATGAATATTAGCCTTATTCTTCTCATCAGTACTTTTACCTTCTTATATTGTTTCACCATCTTCGCATATCTCTTCTAACACTTGTCCAATCAAGAAGAAGAGTATCATCTCAAATTGACCCCCGTGGGAAAAGAATTCAAACTTAGCTTTCTCAGCCCTGATTACCAATGACCCTCAGAACCTGACCTGTGGGAACAAAAGACCAGAAATCTTCCCATCCCTCATCTTCCAGAAGAAGAACTTGAAGATTCTAACAATGATCATCCATACATCGCACACCTTACCCCAACATCACATAATTCAGACCATATTAGAATGCTATAATGTGTATGCCTGGCAAGCTACTTAGCTAGTGAAATCTGCTATATCACTACCTGCTAGTACTGTAAATAATTCCACAGATTCCCATAACGGTGAAATGTCAATCCAGGATGATTCCAGGCAATGGCCCGACTCACGTGAACTCATCACATGATAGGCACCACCGTCGAGTCGACATTGACTCCCTGCTTATTCCCACCCACAATTGCTTAGCCCCACCCTCGCTTAGTCCTGCCCTCTTAGTCCCACGCTCGGTGTGTCATCCCACCTCATTCTATGCTCACTGTCATTCCGCCCTAGCTCACCTGCCCGCACGGCCCTACACACTCAGTCATCACCACTCCCATTGTCATCCCACCTGCACAGCTTCAAATATGGCGCTCCCTGCCATTGTGCTACCCACAGTACACATCACTCAGTCGTCAGCACTGGTCTGCCTGTCGTCTGCCCACCCCAAGTGTATGCCTCTCGGTCATAAAGCCATGCCTGCGTGGCCCGGGCATCCCTGTTTGTTCTGCCTCACAACTCAGTGTCACCCCAACCCCATCATCATTCTGTTTGCATGGCTTCCAAGTCATTCAAGACCTGCTGTTGTTGTCGCACCATATTATCGCCAGTACACCTTGCGCGGTTGTCACACAATGCCTGTTGTCATCCTGCCTGTTTTTACCTGCCAGTGTTGTCCTGCAGCTCCCACCATGCACGTCTCTCGAGTCTTGGTTGTCATCTCATGCTGTTCCATGCTCACTATGGTCCCAGATTTCAATGTGTGAGTCTGCTATATCACTATTTCCTTGTGTTTCTGTCATGTTTTGAGTGTGTTATATTAGTCACTATTTCCGTGTCAGAGACTCTCTAGCAGAATTGTTGGACAAAATTGCTAAATGAATACATTAAACCACGAGCGCTCATGTAGATATACCTCCACTAGTCATTGCAACAGCAGAAACAGACACCTTTTTCTGTCTAGGCACATGCTTCTTGCCACTGTCTGACCAAGGGGCACAGGGCTTCTTTGCAACAGTAATTTTTTTGTCCATGAGGGCCTGTAACAGTGTTGACAAAGAGAAATGTTGGAGTGGTGATTACAGTGCCAGGATTAGGATTAGTGGAGGTGGTCGGCACACTAGATTGCGCATTAGCTTGGACAGGCATTTGAAGAGAGTTGTTGGTGGCCTCATTTCTGCCAGTGCCTGCAGAAGTTGAAGCAGATGAGCTTGAGGTACGTTGCACAGAACCTGTAGAAAATGGATCAATAGGTCAAATAAATCCAGGGCAAGGAGCTTGCTCACTACTTGTTGTGATGCCTTGCTCAGCCATCTCTTTTCATTTTTCCTATTCCAACTTTGACATTTTATGGAATCTTGCAGTGGTGTTCTTTCAAGCATTGTGGAGGACCTTTAGCTCTTTTTTATCAGTAGCTGACTTTGCCCTTGCCTTTTCCTGCCAATGAAAATGCCATAGAGTCCTCCACTGACTAGGCTTTGTTGTTTTGATGTAGCATTTGTATGACTTCCACCATGTCAGCAGGAGGGAGAGCAAGCTGAACGCAAACCTCAGGGGCATTATTGATGAGCCTAAGTCAGATATACGCAATGTCCAGTTCATCGTGCCCTACATTTGATACGCTGATAAGAAGATCATATACATAGATCGCCTCCATCTGAGGCAAGCCCTAAGGACAAAGGTAATCTAAAAATTCAGAGACTGAGCAAGACTCTTTGAATGTGACAAAAATATTAAACATTGTGCTGCCTTTGTAGCTGTGAGCATCCAGATACTTCTCCACTGCAGGTCCAAGGGTACCAGGAGGCAGATACTCCTTACTGTCATGCACATCAGGTTGGGGGGGATACATACTCTCCCGACAATACCTGACAGCAATCAGATTAACCAGTACACTATGGTGGGGGAGGTGGTGGACAAGGGGACTTGTCCTCCAGTTGTAATTGCATGTGCCTGACAAAGATGAGAAGAGAGTTTGCAATTGAGATAGTTTAGAAGACTATGAGGTACACAAACTGATAGTGAGCAAGGCTTTAATTAACTATCACAGGTTCAAGAGTCAGTTGAACTGCTAGCATGAACGAGAATTATAACTACTTACTTGAACTAATCACACATGCGTCGTTACCATGGTTGAATCCCACAGATGCACACTTAGTGCCCAACTTTCATTATGGGTCGATGGTTGTTCGGAACACAGGCTCTCTGACAGTTGATCACCTTTATTTGCCATGAAATGGAAGGCATTATAGAAGAGCTTGGTCTTCTTAAACTTGCGGATTGTACAGCTGCTCACTTGATCCTTTGCTTCATCCCTGATGTACCTTAGTTCAGAGGAAAGGTACACATGCCATGACTCTGCTCACCATATGAGATAAATCCCAATGTTCTTGCCATAGACCATGAGACATTGAAATGTGGGGTGATCAGAGAGAATGACATTCAATGCCAGAGTTGAAGATGTATTCAGTGACAACGGAAATATCGGCATTGGAATGAAGATACAATTTGATGGACTGCTGCAGTTTGATGACATTTGAAGCTGGCTCCTTCGTGTGGCAAACCATGACCATTGGAAAAACTGATGAATTTTTTCTCGTGGCAATGAATGGACTTTGTGTGGACACAAGAGAGGTAAAGGCGACCTATGAAAGCTATACAGCATCTGGCACACCAGTGTTTTAAGGTCCGGTCTGGTCCGGTCTTTTGCCTTATTTGGGCAAGACCGAGACCATAACCGGTCCTGGGAATTTCCTAATATGGAAAAACTGGACCAAGACCGCAAAAAACCGATTTTTCGGTCTTTGTCGGTCTTTTGCCGGTCCGGTTACGGTTATTAACCGGTTGTCAGGAGTCCTAAAATACTACCGATTCCTGGCTTCCAGCCCATATTTTTTTCATCCAAATCGGTTCAAGGGTTGTTGAGATATGATTGATTTAAGATTACATGTCATTCTCGAGTATATCTACTGAGAAAACCTATTTCTGAGAATAGAATAGTGTGAGATCGGCACTTAGGGGTGGCTGTACCGATGATAGCCGAGTCACGTGGCTACATTATCCGCTAAGAATTAAGTAATTCTGCCCATATGCGGCCAAGATATGGCCGATCTCAAGTCATATGTCATTTTGGAGAAGGTACTTTGAGAAATTATCATAACTATCTCAAATAAAATCGTAAAAATGTGGGAAAATCAGGATAAATCGGTCAGTATACTACCTAATAGGGGACAATAGGGGCTACCTCAAAAGACCGGTCTTAACCGGTTTTTGGCCGGTCTTTTGATTTCGAGAAAATCAAAAGACCAAGACTGATGTAAATCAAAACCAGGATGGACTGGACCAATCAGGACCGGTCTTTATCGGCAGTTTTTCATCGGTCTTAGGACCGGACCTCAAAACACTATAAATACTCGAGTCAGTCATAGCTGGTGGACCCAGCTTTGACCTCTTGAGCATATTCGCTTCCCACATTATCTTCTTCTCTTTCCAAGTGTCTGATTCAGCCTCCGAGTGATAGACCACTAGTCTGACTAGACTTAGGTTTACTTTATTAGGTCAAAGCTGCCATACACTTCAGGGCTTCATCATCGCCATTCACTGCCGCATCTTGTCGCACATATACTCGGATCCCAAAGTTAAGGGAATTGCTTGCTCAGTAAAGAGCTGTTGATTGCGTGATCAATCCCGAGATAGCAACTTGGACTAAAGACGCTGTGTTGGCATCAGGAAAACATTAGGTTACTTATGACTCTTACTCATACTTATTTGGTCACAATAAGTTTAAATAAGCATGAGCTTGAGTAAGGAGAATAAGGTGGAAACAATACCACTTGATCTATTGTTTTACATACATTTTGCTTACATTTTACCTTTTTTGCTACTTTTTAATTAGATAATTCCACGACAATACACAGAAAATGACCTCGAATTGCACACCAAGCATTACTTAGTAAGTGAAGTGTTCTTAAAGTGCGGAGCAAGTTGGTCAATAAGTATCCGAAAGAATGAAAAGAAAAAGCCTGTAACAAAACAGCAGTAGGTTAAGTGCAAAATAAGTCTATCTAAAAACCAGAATGAGATGCAATAAAGAGTCCAGAAGGAAGAGACGAGACGAGATGAATCTGATGAGAAAGGATTAACAATGAATGGCATCAAACAACTTGGAAAGGAAAAAGACGCATGCAATTGTGAAGCTTTGATGATTCGGCAACAAGATGGTGGGTGACATTCCTGGAGAACATCAGTGTCAATGGGCGAAAATAAACAACAAGAAAAAATTACACAGAAACGCGCAAGGGTTAATGGCACCGTTCTCCTCAGCATCACCTCCAGTGCTGGATGAATTGGTGCCAGACTAGCTCTTCATGGAGTATATTGCAGTGACGGTGTCCAAAGTAAATATAGCGCCTTTATTGATAATGGATTTTTGATAGCTTGCTGTGTCCCCGCCCCAGTTGGCGGCATCTCCGATCTCCTCATTCCTATTCTTTCCTATCTTTGATCCGATACCTTCCTATCTACCTTGATATCATTCATCAATCCTCACTTACTGTACGAACAGCATTCCGCAGCTTCTGACTCATTCTTCACTGCGGATGACTCCTCTATTCCATGCGGTTCTACTGCCTTCCATCCCATAGTACTTAAGGACCCGTCTCCTCGTTTGTATTCCCTTAAGCTAGAGCTACTTGAAATCCCACTCAGTATCCTCTGCAAATCCTTGAGTGCCTTCGTCCTTCGTTCCTCAGTCCTCTGCCCTTCTCGGGTGTGTCACTTAGTCTTAGTCTTAGTCTTAGTCTTCGAGTGACGAGACTCTTCGTAAGTTCCTCCTCGGAAGAACACTTAGTCCCCCGGCTTCGCCAGACGTTAAGTCTGCTCGGCCTATCCTTCACCTTAGCCCATTCAAGTCTACAACCGACCCTACCCAGGCCAGCTGTAACAATCTCCAAAATTGATAGCTATCCATAGATACTTCTGTCGCATGCTCGTGGCCTTCTCGTCTCCCGGGATCTACACAAAATACGTCAAACTACATCCATCCCGCAGATACCCCAGTGCCATCTCGCATCGCCAACGACCCCACCGTGTTCCCTTTTTTCAAGGATGCTATTGGCGCTATTGATGGAACGCATATCGCATGCACTCCCCCCGCAGCTGAGAGGGATGCTACGTGTAATCGCAAAGGCTTCCACTCTCAAAACTGTCTTGTGTGCTGCAATTTTGACCTCAAATTCACCTACATTCTCAGTGGGTGGGAAGGGTCTGCGCATGATGCTGCTGTCTTCCAGGACGCCCGTACAAGTAGCTTCACCATCCCCCC
>JBBPPP010000060.1:0-28732 GCA_038092075.1 Leccinum fuscescens | reverse complement strand
TCAAAAATTATTTTAAAAAAAATTTTTTTTAAAAAACACAGGGTTATTTTTTTTTTTTTGGTTAAAAAAAAAACTTTTTTTTAATCTAAAAAAAAAAAAAAAAAAAAAAAAAAAAACGTCATTCACTAGCGTAGTTGAAATGAACTACTAGTCAGTCACTGAAGCATAGGTCATCAAGGCCAAAAATCGGCATCTGGCTGGTCAACACTAAGTACTTTCGACCAAAGAGAATGTAGCACGTCACGACGTTCCCACCAGTCCGCACGCTCGTCTGGTGTGCTTGTCGATGATCGTATAATGACATCATGAAGAGTGGGATGCCACTCCGCCCATTCTTTGACCAACTTTGTTTCCTGTTCGATGTCCCCGTTATCGGGCGTAACTGAAAGTCTCGTCCGCAAGGCAAACTGCAATAGATGGCTGAGGTGGCCAAGTGACCTCCCCCATGCTATTGCATCTCTCCACGCACGCCTCTCACGCCCGCGCTGCTTCGGTGAGCGGAATTTTAATCATCGAGAACGAAGAGAAAGTATGATTACTACTTACAACACCGACCGGAAGAACCTCCAGCAACCATAGTTTTGTAACGCTTGGAACCTTGATTACGACTCGGTCCACAATATCAAAGTCGGTTGGGTCGATCTCGAGTACCATTTGAGTGAGGTTATAGGCACGAACGGTCCCCAGGAGGCGCGTAGTCAGCTGTGAAAGCGTATGGGGGCCGTCACCTGGTGACGATACATAGCAGGCATGGATGGAATTGAGGAGTTGTGTTGCCGCGATGGATGTGACGCATGAATACGGGCCAGTCAAATAAGACAAGTTTGGTAATACGTTGTTGCTAAGCGGACAGTTGACGCACTGCGGTGCGCAAGCTGCTAGCTTCAGGTGGGTGATGGTTTGGTGACGTTGGCCGAATATGGCTACCACATCGTGAGGAGCGTTACTGGCGAACATACTCACGTTCGGCAAGTGAACGTCACGGAACAGGCGACGCCATCCATAGGAGCTGAGGCGGGGGAGCATTAGTGTGATGTCCTCGAGATTCTTAGCCATGCGAAGACAGTCATTCAGTGACCGGACTTGGTTCGGTCTGTCTCGCAAATAGACATGGAGCGAGGTGAGAGCATGTGCCACCCCTTCATTGTATCGTGTGGTGCGTTGGAACCTAGCTATATCACTTTCGGAGTTAAGGAACACGACCATCTGAACAACGTCAGTGAGTCTCGAAAAGATGCCCCAGGTTGGGATAGTCACCCGTGGAGGCACGAGGGAGGCGACCTGTAAACGAAACAGTCCCAGGAGTTGTCACAAACGTTATTTGGTAGGAATGCCTTTCAGTGACTCACCACCTTTGTCCGTCGACGAGTCTGAGGATATGGATGGAGCGGTTCTAATCGAGGCATCTTTGACTGGTGAGAGCGGTAACGACTGGAAGGACGGATACCATGTAAAAGAGAGAGACGTGCCAAAACCCCCTGACTTCTTTGTTTCGTTTGCGATGCCCGTCAACCCCTCGGACGGTCATTGAAGCCTAAGGGACACCAAACCATATTAAGGTCAGCGGACACCTTCCGATGTCACATCTCCATTAGATTAAACTTACCTCGTGCCCTTGCAACGCCGAGATTAACTCGAAGAAACTGGCATATGGTATGACAAAGCACCTGTGGCCACCAATTACCATTCAGCTGAGTACTCGTACTCATTTACGGCAAGCGCTAAGTGTGGCCACGAGGAACCCAGCGGTATGTCACACAGCTGACATTCCTTGATGGTTATCACATTATGCAATAGATTATGATGGGCATCCATTCGCTCACTAGACTATCTCACAATCATTCAATGAACGACCTAGGGAAACCAACCGCACTCAAGACAGACGCACCGGAGCGATGGTGACATAAGGAACATCGTGATAGGCCGGACAGACTGCAACTCGAGACCGGAAGTGGGTTCGCTGAGGAAAAATAGCAGATTCGGCTGAGCAATCCCAAGTGCTGTCAGCAAAAAGCGCCACGGAATACAATGGATCTAGAATCATACCTTGGCAGCGAGTTCGACACCAAGGCAATAGACAATGGCATTTACCTCTGCCTGGGCTTCCAAACCACACATTTTCAGATCGTCGATGCAACCAGAGACACCTTCTAGCAGTCCGCACACGATGTGAGGTAATCCAGTACAACGGCCCGACGATAGCGCTCGAGCTAGCGTACCGCATCTGCCGAGGACCGACGTCACGTCAAAGCTGCGGCACACGGCAAGAGCCTGGAACCCCGCGGCACCTGTAGAGCATTATCAACAGGTTAACCAAGCAACGGCAAGCGACAAGCGGCTCACGTTTTGGTATACGATCGAGACTGTAGTAAGAGGCCGCGCTGAAAGAGTCGGTAACTTGAACGTGGATAGAGTGATTCATGTAGCTTACCAGGGTCGCTGGCCATCGTGTGAAGACACGTCGGAAGCCGATGTGGCGGAGAACGCTGGGAGCGCCTTATGGAGGGATGAACGAAGGGACAAGTCAATGAGGGTGGTATCTGAGGGGGCGAAGAATATTGTCCGAGGAAGTCGGCTGCGATCTGGTGTGCCTGAATGGCATTACCAACGTAGGCGTAGTCGAAGAATTAATTGTTGGAGATGTCATCCGGGGCGTTTCACATATGAGTACTCGACAGAGATAAATCTGACCCAAAGCGCGCGACTTGATCGAAGATGCCAACTAGTCGCAGTGCGACGGTCTGAAGGCCGCCTTTACAATTGGCCTTGGGTATGTGGATCCCTCGCCTTTGGCTTTTGAGTAATTGTAGACATCAATCCGTGTGCTCTCCCATTTCGGCATAGCTTGCGTATTGAAGATGGAGGGCATATGGGTACGGATTGGGAGCCAGCCTGCATTACCATCGACGGTTCAGCCTCCGTGGGTTCCCCGGCGGGGGTATCACAGAGCGGGTTCGTTTGATTGACAGGAGAACTTGAGAGTTTCACTCTTGCGAAGGTGGTACTGTCATGCCTGTCGTTGGCATCATCGGCTGTGGTGCCACAGCAGCGCTGAGGTTCAGTTTGGGTGTTATGGGTAGCGTCCTTACCAGAGGCTTTGCATGTATCGGTTGACTTGTTGTTGCGGGCTTGTGCGTATGCAAAGGTCGCAGTCGGATCGGACCACACACACTTCTCGTTTGTACATTGAAGCGGCGAGTCCTGGAGAGGTCACTGTACAGTGGGCCCATCAAGCTTTCAAGCATGAAGCCGCTTGAATGGGGCACGAACGTAAGAGTACGGGATCTGGAGGGACTGGCGAAGAGCACACCTCAACATCCGTTTTGGTGTTGCCCTCAGTCAACCTCGGGATCTTCCGATCACAAAAAACCACGTGGTTTGCCCGTCGCTCTCAGTACTGGTGAGCGCTTGAGCAGTGAGCACTTTCGAGCTTCTCTGTATGGCGATGCGTCGTCCTGACGTTTTTTCTTTCTTTCACGAGTTACAAGCCTTTGCATAGTACCCTGAGCTCTACATCCAAGGTATTATTCGCGGTTTGCAATAATTATACCCGCATCAAGCGTCAGTGATCATCGTGTTTTACATTCCGTACCTTGTCTGGTTGCTCGGTTTCGCGATGTTGTGGAACGCTAACGTCAAGGGGTGCAGCACCGATCAGCGACACAAATATCCAGTCGTGATGTCATAATGCGTCTTTTGGTGAGTGTAGCCATGATGTTCGTACGCACGTGGCACTGCATAATCCATCGAATCCACAGACAATTACGCATGCTTCAATGACCTCTGCCTCGACAGTGTGTAATTTCTGAAAGTTTTTACCTCCATCCATCTCTTACTGCGACGACGACAGCCTCCGATCCAACGCCCTTGTCGAGCATGGCAAGCAGTACCATTTAACTATTACTGTGCAGCAGGTCGTCGTCGCCTCCATAGATACCTCCAAAACTGTCCTGCGACAGCTCAAACAGGTTCAGGACCCAGCCCAGAAGAACGTGGATGCATCCAATACTCTAGATCAGCCAGACGAGCCCAATCCCGCCACGGAGCGCGAGTGCAAAAAGCTGATAGACGAGACTTGGGCCTGGGTCAAGGCGACTGCTGTGGAGTTCAAGACCACCCACGTAGATGGCTTTAGCAAAGCACAAGGCCGCGCATCTCGGAACGCGTGCGCATCGCAAACGTCACGTCGCCAAAGTTACTTAACACATATACACCGGCCGCAGTTCGGTGTCGGAACGAAAAACGTGTCTTTACGATGACGTCATGGTTGCTTGACCCGGGCAATTGGCGATCGTCTCCCGCTTACCGCTTACCTTTTTCAAACCTGAACAACTTCCTTGAAGTTGAACCTGAAAACCTGAAACGCTTGACGCTTAGCGATTAGCCACCGTGCCGACCATATCGGGCAGCTTCGCCACCTGAGGTCCAAGTCACACATGCACGCAAACGCACGGAGCTGCGTCGGCGTTTGCATGCTGCAAGGGCAGCACTGTCCTCATCATGGTCCCACCTTTGCTGTCGTCTCATTGCATTTTTACATACCTGACTACTTTCTAGTTACGTTTTGTACATGTCTCCAATGCAAAAGTCTACTACTGCGTCGCGGGCGTTGACGCTGGTGAGTCCTCCGCTACCCAAATCCTGATCAAACGTACGCACCCGCATGCAGCTCGAGGCTCGAGCCAATCCCACTCTCAGTATCTAGCAAAGTGAGCCGCGAAATACCAACACATATCATAAATCAATGATTTCGGTGCAGGCTAGACGAGGACAAAGGATATCAACGGGGACGAGAGGCAGTCACGGTCACTTGGACTGTTCGAGAGTGTCTCAAGGTCAGTCAGTCGGTCGCGTAGCCTGAGGCTGCTGACCAAACGCCCTGGATGTAACACAACCAACTAAACCACGCAAGCTCCGACATGGCAACGACGGGGGAGTGCCAATTTGAGCTGTTCAGTGCGATTGGTATCGGGCGTGCGGCGTTGTTGGACCTTACCTTTGTATGAGATGCAACATCCGTAAACAATACTTTGATGACAAAACATAAACGTAAAACGAGGCCTGCCACAGGACAACGTCCAGGCGGGATTGCATTGTGCTAAGCTTCTTTGTTTTCTTTGTCTCCATCATGGACTTAAATACCGGAACGCCAACGAGCTACTTCCCCACCAACTCTTTTCTGTCCTTGCGTCAGTCTAATCCCCACTTTCCCTTTAATTATATTTCTTGTCGAATTCTTATCTTTCTGGTAAAGATATGATAGAGCCCACCCGCCCTGTTTTCATCAGAGTGAAGGGATCAGTTCGTCCTGCCGTCCAGCTTGAATCTGATGTTCGTGCAATTTCTTCAATGTCCTGCAGGAATGATCGTCTGAAATGCCTACTAGGACCACCCACTGTTTCATGAAGTATTTCCAATACGTCGTTCACGGTCGAAACCGCACCTTCGTGGGCCAAGTTCCACAAAGTAAGCAAATGTACTACTCAGTATTCGTACATCAGCAAACTAACCCTAGGCTGTGCAGACCCATACAGAGTTTCAGAGCATCACAGACCCTACAAGAAGGTACCTACTAATGAAGGGACCCCCAGACTGGGCCAGACATATACATGAGTGTACATTGCAGTGGTGTTTTGATTGATTACAATTTAGCATGTAGCACACAGGCATTTATAATTCTGTACATGCTAATACACACTTTGCACAGCACTTAGGATATATCGAGCAACCGGCAGGTTCAGAAACCGGATAGTATATAAACATAACGACAAATGGGGATTGGCAGTATTACAGCAGATCTGTGGACACACGTCACACGATTGAACTAGTCTAAAAACACCCGAAACTCGCTACTGTGCGCGACCACACCGCGTGATTGGTGCACTGTTCTACTTTCGGAATCAGTAAGCAATGAAACGATGTGCGAGCGCCATCAACGTACCCGCCAACGGACGCCCAAGCGACTCGTAATGCCTTCGTTTTAGCAGCGTGCTTTGGTGCTTGATCGATTTGGTGTTGCATGTCCAAGCAGCCGGCGAAAATCTTGGAGTAGGTCACATAGTCAAACTGGCGGTCTTGTCGAGTGCCGGTTTGAGTGTACTCATCCAGGGCAGCCCGAAGCTACAAAAAACTTATCAGTAATTGTGGCGGTAAGAGGAACATACACACCGCAGTTGCTGCAAGGCACACAGAAACCTTAGGAGCCTCACGCGAAAAAACTTCCGGGTAAACCGAGTTGAGCGACGACGATGAGTAAAAGAAGTCCGTAACCAGCGCAGCTAATGCCGGATGCGCCATGTTATTCGTAGAACCCTGAATAGGACGTTAGTAGGCGAATCCCATGATAAATTAACGAACCTCGTCATCAACGCCATTTCTGAGGAACGCGGCTTCATTGATCAACCTCTGAGCTAACAACTTGTTGTCCTCCGCGTTGCAATCAGGCCCGAGGTCGTAGAATCGCGGCGTTACCTCACGTGCCTTAGACTTGATGGTCGATCGCCATGTCATCAAGGCCTCCCATAGCTGGAATCTTGTCAGTAAGATGAGGTGGTGCTTACGAGGTGCGTACCAGGACTCCGAGTGGACCACGATAGTTAGGCCAGTAGCCTATGGAGTTCAGTCAGTCACCACGAGCCGGGAAAAGAGAAACTTACCTGCAGGGACATTCTCACATCCGAGCAGAGCCTCGCTAAAAATTTCTGTGGATGATATGTCGAGGAAGGTAGATCGAGGGGGAAATGGATTCTTCGTTGCGCAATCGCACTGAGCGATAAGCTTTGCCCGCTCGATGACGGCGCGAAATCCAAATGGGTAAGACCGAAGTTTGGTCGGGTGACCTTCCAGTTCGCCGTCCGTTGCTACGACCTGAGAAGGCTGGGGACCTGCAGCTACACCACTCCCAATGTTTTCTTCGATCATGGGAACGGCAATGCCGGCGGAGACTTGCTGCTGACCACGAATCGCGCGAAGTCGTCCCGGTGAAGGGGCACGCGGGAATCCATTACGTTGATGATGGGCACGCACAACGTCTTCTCCGGACTGTTGCTCCAATTCGGCAAGCAGAACGGGATCTAAGAAGACTTCAGTATTGTCAATAGATACCTGTAAATCTTACCTATGTATGAGTTATCAAAACGAGGGATTGCATCCCCGAAGTCAGCACCCTCCCCCTCATCATATCGCTCTGAAAGTGTTTTGTCAGTAGAGGATACGATAGATAAATGTATGTACGTGATTCTTGCGCGAACTCACGAGGAAACCCGTCGTCCTCATCCATGATGTCTCCGTCCTGAGCTGGATATAGAGAAGTTCATTAGTAGCGAACCCGTTAGATGAAGTGTACGTACGTGGGGCATTTAAAGCAGTTTGAGCAGTCCTGTCGTCTTCATCCGGAGATACCTCGTCAATATCAGGATCATGGAACTTCTCGGGTCCACGGGCGACTGCTTGATGGGAGGAATGTTCATCACGGTCATTGTCTGGATCAGTATCGCCATCTTCGTCCGATGCGTGATATTGGTATGGTGGTGGACCGCGAGCCAAGAAGTTGACGTCCCGGACAGAGTAGGTTCTAGGCAGGGAACGAGGTTGCGACTCAGTCCGGTGATTGAGTTGTGAGCTGCGAAGTGGTACAGGTGAAGTTCGAAATTTTTTACCCCAGGATACAGGCGCTACAGACCCTCCGTGTGACGCGGGAGCCACAGAACCACCTCGCGAAACGGGAGTCACAGAGCCTCCTCGCGAAACGGGAGCCACAGAACCACCTCGCGAAACGGGAGTCATAGAGCTTCCTCGCGCAACGGGAGCCACAGAACCTCTCCGCAAAATGGGAGCCGCAGAGCTTCCCCACGACAGAGGAGCTACAGTGGAGAGACCTCGAGAGGGGAGGGGAACCGGGCCTTGCTGAGATGGGACAGTTGCTGTCGTTGAAGCGCTGCGGGCGGCGGAATTGTGAGGGCTTGCAGGATGAGACGCCGAGGGAGGGAGATGGAAACCGAAACGTGAGCCTGGCTGAGACGTCTGCTGTATCGGCTTTGGCACGGGTGTATAGTACGTTGGTGTCTGGGAGAGAGGACCATAAGTGTTCGATTAAGTAGAGAAGGGAGCGACAATAAGGATCGTACTTACCTTATCCCCCGCGCTCCCTTTCGAAGCATTCGCTTTCCGCCTCGAAACCAACTCCTTCTCCGCTACGGGGGCCAGTGGGTTGAGCGGTTCGTTTGCGGTGACAATGTCCATTGGCGTGACCTTAGGAATGCCCTGGGTCTGCATGCGTTCGATGTTTTGCATCTGGGAAATTTGACCCCCGCTACCCTTGTTCGCCCTCGAAGAACGACGAGCCAAAGAGTGATCCGGTGCTAGTGGATCTGGTGAACAAGCGGATGGGTCCGAGCGTCTTTCAGAGAAAGGGGGAGATGGCGAATAGGCTTACTGTCCGAGGGAACCTGGGTGGTTCTAGTTCTCTTTCGTGTGTTCGAGCCGACCTCTGAATCATCGAGGTGGGGAGCTACAGGGCCTAACTCATCGACAGTCGTAGAGCGTTTCTTCGAACCTTTTGCCATGGGAACCACCACGAACGAACTGACGTGACTTCGAGGACGAGCAGGAATGAGGAGGTGGGGGCGGCGTTTGCAGATATTTTGCTATTCCTTTATAGTATGGCCACTCACCGGAAGGACCTGACATCGATGAGTAAGAAAGAGTCATATCGGCAAGACAACTTACCTCTGAACACACGTTGAGCGCCAACTGTACGGCTACGCTCATTGAACACCGCAGCGCCGTTGATAATAATGGTGCATGTATGATGTACTCACCGCGAGGACCTGACATCGATGTGTCAGAAAGAGTCACTAATCGGCAAAACTTGCCTCTCAACACACGTTGACTCAGGCTCCGGCTAGTACTTACGCCCATTGAAAACCGCAGCGCCGTTGATCAATAATGGTGCATATCTGATGTATATCTCATGGCAGTGTCGAGTAGGTCGGCTCAAATAAAATTTCTCGCTTACGTGACACCAATCTGATAGGCAAATTCAAAGACAATCGACGACAACGTGCAAAGGGTTTCGGTAGAAGTATTGGTACTAGTAGGTAATATGTCATACGGACTCAAGCAATCTTGCGACGAACATTCCGAGCTTCCGAACAATAATGAGACTTGGCGTTAACCGGTTCCCGCTCCAACCTTTTCCACGTCCGCTTCGCATTTGTCACCACGAAGCGTGGCACTTCTTCGACGGTATTGAAAGCATCCATGAGAACATCCGTGACGGCCGCGTGAGTAAGGGGTATATTGTTGTCTGGATCACGGGATTGTCGGATTAGTTTATAAAGGCGTACGACGAAAGGTTTCAAAGGCTCGAAATACGGTGTGAACTGGTCAAATATTGTGGTCGAGTCGTGTTGCAGTTGGCCCCGCTTCTGGTCACATAGAGCTTCAATGTCGTTCGTCGTCTTTGCCAACGCCCACTGTTTGAGACAGGTTTGCTCGATCGTCTTGTCACGGCGAATTTCGTTAGGTGCCTGATAAAGAATACACACCCAGACAAGCACGTAAATAAGCGATTCGAGGTCGTGAGAGAAGGTGTGAACAAAGTTGTTGCTGGATGGTTTGGCATACTCTTTGAGGAGGTCGACGGCCATGAATGGTATCGTACCCTACGTGTCGTTTAGCACCAAATTGAGTAGTATGAGGAAGGTACTACTTACGGTGCGATGACCACTGGAGACCCCTTGATTCTCCGTGTTCAGCATACTAGAGTAATCGAAATCAATGAGAAGCCCGCGACGAAGCTTCTTGTCCGCGATGATGTCTTCCCGTTTTCTTTGGACATCCGACGAGGCAGGCCAACGTTTTGGAGAGACGTATAGGAGAATATTATTGAGACTGATGTCTCTATGAAGGACACAGTACACGTCCACTAGAGTAAAATGGACTAGAGGGAGAAAGTAAGATTCTGAATGAGAAGAAAAGCGGTGTGCTTACCGTGAACAATATCGATGAGAATACTGACAAGCTCTTGCAAAGATCCGAAATTGAGGAGGGGCTCACCAACCGGCGTCATCAAAAGACGTCGATGGATGCGCGTCTCGAACTCCATGTTGCGAACCAGAAACCTAGGTCGGAGGAGGTCGGTCGTTTCATCGACACCTGCTATCTGAACCGTCCATGCCTCGACCAACGTCGGAACACCACGCATCCCAGATATCCTGTCCAGGATGTGCTCCTCCGTGACTTTTCTACCCGTGTGGGTCCAGTAGTCCTTTATAACGTAGCTTTTCCTGCTCCTTTTGACTAACCAGGAGCTGGTGGCCCTACCGCGGATCAAATGGCTGATAAAAATGGGTTGTACGACAGTATATGGATCGTCACGAATGTAAATTAGCCGAGATATTTGGAGCGCGGAGTCGGTGCGAGGTCGATATAGAATAGAAGGAGAGAGGGAAGAATTGACGAATGTGGGATCAAATCCTAGAGTAGCGGGGCTGCCGAAGGCAAAGACGTACATGAGACGAGCGAAAAGGTCGGCGGACTTGTGGAGGTTATGCCCTAGAGAATGGATAGCGCCCGAGCGGTCGAATAGGTGCAGCCGGAACTCCTGATGGGCGAGAGAAATGGCAACCACGAAACGCCTACATGGTTGTGACATGAATACCGCATACGCCTTGCGAATGATGTTACGCTGCAATTGAGCGCTGTAGGGAGATGATGTGAGCTCGAGGAATGAAATGGCGTTGCGCCATTCAAATCCGGTTTGCGGATCGAGCTGGCCGCAGAAAACGATGTCAGGCTTGACAGAGAGGTGCTGATTTTCTACCGGCTTCGCAGCGTACTGAGAAGTCCAGACGCGCAAGGGATGCGTTGTTTTCGTCTCTTTCGCCATTGATCGTGTAAGGCGAGGTCCCTCCCACCCCTCAGGACGGGACTCGCTCGGGTCTAGAAGGGCTGGGAATGAAGCGATAATCTTGTTCAGCCATGCAGCAACGCTGGCCTCCTCCGAACCAACCAGGGGAAGAACCGTTGCCTCGACAGTCTCCTGAACGGAGGTGTTAGGGATAGTACGTGTGACAGGCTCCCGTCTGAGAGAGCCTCGTCTTTTTGATTTCGAGGATTCGGAGGTGGTCCGGGCGGCGGACTGTATTTGACGGGCTCTGGACCGTGACTGGCGCTGGGTCGTGGATGAGCGAGTGAGTGTGTTGGATTTGGTCCGCCGAGTCTTCGAGCCCGAGGATTTAGTGACCGTAACAGAGCTATCAGTTTCGGTGGAATTGGAGTCAGGCTGACGGAGTGCAACGGGGATGAGGAATGGATCCCAGTAGGTACCGAGGAAGAGTGGCGTATTTTCTTCTGTCTTTAGATTTCGAGCCTTGATTCGGGGGAGGTTTTTGAGAGCAGAGTGTTCACACCAAAATACGACATAACTGCCTTTGAGGCCAGCTTGTTCGTGTATTGAAGCATTCTCGAGTTCCGTGGTGAGTTCTGCGTCGAGAGTGGCAGCCTTGAAGACTCTGCCATCTAGCGGAACTGAGGACGTTTTAGCACGGAGGGGAGTGAGGTTCGGTTCGGTGACAATTCGAGCATGACGGGGAGGGGAGAGCATTTCGTGGTACTAGAACATGGGCAACGATGAAACAACGATGTATACTATTTCAGTTTGACAAGTGGCGTCTAGCTAAGTACTACTGCGCAAGAGAATAATAAAGTTGCTTATTCCAATAGTGGTTTAACCAAAACTCGTTCGATAGTTCGTGACTCGTGTATTTGGTGAGGCGAGGGCTTGCGTTGTTCCCAAAGCGAGGGACCAGATGAACGGGAGATCGGAGATAAGGGAGTGGGATTACATCTCCAACTCGTTCCCCGTTAGTCCTCAGTGCACGCTTGAGAACATGAAGACCTGCTGCGCCGGCGACTGTCGTGTGTCCAGGTGGAGGCGTGATGTTGAAGCGTTGTGCGTAAGTAAGAAATTCATCTGTGCCAAGCATCCGGAAAACAATCCGAAGCTGAACGACTATATGTCCTGAACATGTGATGAGCTCACGATCAGATGTGAACGATCAGACTTACCATCCAGACCGCCTGAAGGCCAGTCGCTCTCAGCGCGTGTACTGAAAACGGCGCTGTCGTAAAGCCCCCGGGGATACTCTTGTGAAGGAGGGGCGACGTTGAGGGTTTGAGCAGGCTCGACCTTCCTGGGATCGTGATAGTTTCGGGTTTGGACCCGGACTTTAGTCCAAACTTGAATCCTGTCAGAAGGCAGGGAGTTGGACGAAGCATGTCTTCGCCCGCCGATGTTATGCTCTGCATTGTTTGAGCAACGATCGAGGTAACCGAGAATTGCTGGGCGGAGGTCGGGTAAGTCGAAGACGGTGGCTGCTTCATCAATGGACATCCGTTGATGCGGCTTAACAGCGAGATGGATCGCAGTCGTGCGCGACGCGAAGGTGCGTCTCGGGTGTGGCATTTGATTTGACATGTCATTGATGAGCATATCGGCGATTCCAAAATAATCGACAACCTTGCGTGTGGGAGTGTGATAAAGTATACTGTTAACCTTGTCGTCGTCCGGTTCGTGGTCGTGGTCCTCGTCGTCAGAGAGATCGTCGGTGCTGTTAGACTGGGAGGACGCGATTGCTGTGGCCAGATCAAACCTGAAGCATTTTTCGGAACGATCCAGATGCCGAGCGATCTGGGCGTAATAGTTCTGGTTGTTCCCTGCGCGTGCAGGGTTCTTAATTTCCGTCACATGCGCGTGTTCGGTAACGTCTGCCGACCACTGCATAGGGGCACCTGACACCCGAATGGAGGGTACAACGTGTTGCATAAGTTCAAGTTTTGGTATTTGAAAATGCTCCGAACGAGCACCGGCAGCTATAATGGCATGCTTGTGGGTGTGAAACGTGGCCAAGGCGGCGTCAAGCTTCTCCAATGCCCGCTCATCGAAGACCGGCATCTGGGAGAGGTAACGGAAGTCCAATAGGGCGCGGATAGCTACGAGAAAATGCAGAGGCACAGCACCTGCGATGATGGGAACGAGATACCGTTGAATGGAGCGATGATCTCGACCCGTAACTTGCTTCAATTTTGAGATCCCGTCACCAAACGAGCGATAGCCCACCGGTGTCTGTAGCAAAGTGAAACGGTAGTCGAATTCGTCCGCCCCGACAACCGAAACACACCACTGTATGTCGTGGTCCCAAGACATACGGAAGAAATGGTGAAGGGGTTCGACTTTCAAGAACCGGGCTGGGTCCGATAAAGGCCAGTTTCTCCAAAAAGGTTCGTGAACGCCATTTAGTCCGTACGATTTTGCTACCTTGAGAAATGCATTAAAGTCGTCAGGATCGGCTTGACTACAGAGTGCCTCGATAGCACGGAGTGTGTGCTCGGCGGTTCGGGGATCGTAACGCCTGGCATCGCCGAACTGCTTGTACGTAGCAATTGACATAGGAGAGGACCTTGGACTCGTGCAAGACAGTAAACATTGTTCTGGTGTATCTGCGATGTACCCTACGAGTGGCGTGTAGAAATAGCGTAAATTGCCGCGGGGATCGTTCATAATAATACCAATGGTTGCAGCAATCTTCAGAGGGGCGAGCACCAAATCAAGGCAGTGGTGAAACAGCCGATCGGCGAGGAGCGAGCGAACACGGGACTTTTTGTGAATAAAAGATGGGACTGGAAGAAGGGCAAGTAATAAGTGAGCATGTAGAGAACCTTTGCTGCGTATATCCGAAGATATGTTGGCGAGACTTAGAAGCAGGGGGTGAGCCATACGATTCCCAGTCATCACGGATATATTCGTTTTGTCTGATGACAACACGACACCTAACAGTGCTGCACCCTCAGGCAGTTCGCTCTGCGGAAACATAAGCATATGCGTCGATATTATGTAGACTACAACTCACCTGTAATTCCCATGCATGCTCACTCGTGAGCCATTCGTCGTATACGCGTGAAAGTCGAGCGGCGGTGGTCCAAACTTTCCTTGGGACAAAGTCAATGTGACGCTCGAAGTGGGGGTGACTGAGAATGCTTTGGAGGCAGTCAATTGGATCGCGATGAAATAGTGTGATGGATCGTTTCGTTGCGTGTGTAGGGCGTATGACTTGCGACTTCCAACGAGGACCAGCGGGCAGGAGCTCCGCAAAACGACGTAGCTTTTTTGCACTTCTGAACGAGAGCGGGAGTTGTTTGATCTATACATAGTATTATCCATCAGTTGTGAGCAATAAATGCCAGTTAAAATCACTCACCAACTGCAACGAGAGGAAGCTGTCAATCGCAGCCATGCTCAAGCGAGAGCGGAGCAACCATGACGCGAGTTGCCAGTCCTGTTGGGAGGCAAATGGGTAGTATAAATTTTCCTTGCGCAACTCGCCGTATTCGTCGGAAAAGAATTGATCCATAAAGGTGCTCCCATGAGGAAAACACCGAGCCGCGCCCGGAAACTCTTCGACGTTCCCCGGGGATTCACCAGAGTCAGAGGGTGGTAGGTCCAAGTGTTCATCATTCCACTCGATATCCATTGGGTCATCATCAACGTATGGCGGACCGTCAAAGTCCATCTGCACAGAGTCGGCCGATTCAAGAGACGCTGGTTGACGAGGGTCATGAATGTTTTCAGCACGTTGGATCGTTTGAGACGAGGGACGACTCTGAGAACCTGAGATGTCGTGGAGGAATGTTCCGCAGACCGACGATGGTTGATTCATATGTTGAAGGACTCGTGTGTCACTGGAAAACCTCTTCCCGCATCGGGGGCAAAACGAAGTCTTCTGGATACGTGCACTGAGGAACTTCTTTTGCTTTGGCATGTCTCCGATCAGAGCTAAAATTTATGTAATGGAGGCTGAAAGCGAAATCCAAGTGAGGTGTAACTTTGTACGGACACAATTATACGTAACATGACAGTCGCAAGGTCCTATTCTTTGACTTCACTGTACATATCATAAAATGTGCCCTGCAAGCTCAAGCTCTCAAATCAGCCAGCCAGAAAACGAGGCCATGCCAAGGAAGGTTGACTTGCCTGGCATGGACGAAGTACTTGTTCAAATGGAAGAAAACGTTATTACTAGTGACTGGGTAGTTATATTTTCGATTTTGCAACCAAAAGCTCACCAAACGAAGGGTCTTGTTTCAGTACCCGGTTCCTCCTCGGAGGCGGAGCTGCTCTTAGAGACAGCGCGAGCAGAGTGGAGGCTGCGTAAGATCCAGAAACAATGCGCGGATCAGCTGTTTCAATGGAACCAATTACGACTGGAGTACAGCCGCGTACAGGTTCAACGAGCGGAGCGACATGTCTTGGAGGCAGAGACTCACATTGGACGGGCGCGGATGGTCATCAGGCGGTATGGATACCCTTCGGGCTTTGATATCATGGGCGATGATGGTACGTGCAAACGCTGCAATTAGTCTTTAACACACAGTAACCTTGAGCTTCAAGTTTCACTAGCAGGTCGAGCATAACTCTGGTGTTGTAATTATGTATTATGTGGCTTCATGAGTCCTGTTTTATGTGTTAACTTCAAGTTACTGTCTTCGAAACATGCATATACTAGGTACTATGTACTATGCATTGGTATTTTAGTGCAACTTATATATATATACATGAAGCTTTGAAGCTACACCTCGTTACTACTAAGCCGCGATTCCATTGGTCCAAGTCGGATTCATCGCCATCTCATTGTTGCGGATTGTATTCGAATTGATCTAATGGCAACCTTCCGATAAGAGAACGCGGAAGGAGTCGGGAACGATGGTCTCCATAAGAGTACCGAGTCTGTTCGACTCGGCCCAACCCAGTTGCCGATCATCAATTTCTGTTTGGCGACGAGTTGGTGGCAGCCTGTATGTACCCGTGGTTACTGAACAGCAGTCACAGCACGCCATGTCATCGTTGCGTTTGTCGTCTTCGTCGGCACCCGCCCGTTGTCGTTGCCGTCGTTGCCGTCGTCACGTCATTGTGTCACTTACGTAGACATGACATGGGTTGGGAAGCTGTGATGGATGATCGATGAGCTTCAGCAGGGATCGGACGACGCTGCGACAAGGCTGGCACTGGTTTATCTGACATCGACGACGACGATTTCTTGTGGTGGTGGTGTTGATGCCAACGTTATCTCAGTTGACGTGTCGCGTTCGTTTACTTTCGTCTCGATGTATGACGGCAACGCTCAGCTCATTGTATCATTGACGGTTCATATATCTTGGCAATGTTGGTATAATAATAATCTTGCGGATAATCTCCTAAACCATTGTCTTTTCTTCACTCGCCTACTACCCGTCGCAGCGTACGTGATCTTCTCTAGCAATTAAGTATCATTGATTGGCCTAGTTCCACCCATCCTGGGGTCGTCTGCGATGATATTTAAGGTTGATAATATAACTTGTATAAAGTATACTCGGGTGTTGCATTCGCATCCGTTGTGACTTAGGACCGCCCGGAGGGCTTTACTATACAAGATACAAACGGTACGCTTGGAACTGAGAGTACTACGGGCAGCCCCAGTTCACTCGAAGGACTCGTCGAAACAAAAAAGAACTTGAATTTGAAGACGTACGATCACGTTCGGAACCGAGTGCGTCCTGAGGCATCACTACCGCCAGTAGAGGACACGAAGCGCAAGTTGGAACTTGGACATACTGGTGGAAAGGATGAGAGACGTTTGCGTGTCTCGAAAGAGATCGTACAAGTTTTCGGGAATGTAGATGGGCTGGACGTGAAATAGTAGTGCAGCGTACTTAATCATAATTTCAAACTCTCTGCAGTCATGTGACATTTTACCCACCGGTATCGATTTGATAAGCATCATCACTTCCTGATCGAACCCGGCCATCGCCAATAGCACTATCGGTCCCACGTCGAATAGATGGCAGACGATGTTCGAGGCGGCGTTTAGCCTTCCGGTACGTCATCTGTCTGCCAGTGTTAAAAAAGACCCAAAACCTAAAGCACGACCCCGTTTGCCTAATCCCTTGTCTTTTCTAGCTACTGGAACGTATCCTCAGAAACACCGCCATCGAACATCATCGCTAGCCCTTGAGGAAGACGGGCAGACTCGAGCATCGCTCTCTTCAGACATAAAAGAGTCTAAGTTCGTGCTCTGCTACGATTACATACATAACACTATGCACCGCTCCTCACTTCATCTACTCGCACGGATGGGAGCTTAATATCTCGTATTCAGTTCCGGTTTGGTTCCAGTGGCCATAAAACTTCGTCATCTAACATTGTATGACTTATTACAACCTGCAGCTTACCGATTGATCATACACAAAACCTGTGTGGACATGTGTGAGATGATCGACCTGAAACTCGTAAACAACGGTCACCTAGTGGTACTACTGCCGCTCACTGCACAACAAAACTTTGATACCTGTGCTGGCAGATTCACCACCTCTCCGGAATTTAGGGTAATGTTTGAAGCTTGCACAGTGCTGGAATAAGCTATGTACCCATAGGCTACGCTATGTACTACTGTGTGTATTTATTAACACTACCGGTTATTCCACTCACGCACTACACCCTCCCGCAGTCCTCAGTCCTCCCTCCTTGGCACACGATTGATGCCGACTCTGTTCACCTCGTCGTTCGGTTGGGCCCTCGCTGGTCCTGCGACGCTCTCGGGCATTCAACTCTTCTCCTTAGTCAGTGAATCCCGAGGCACGTCCATGTCCCACCGAAAATAACGGGCTAAACGCTGCCCGTGTGAGGTGTGGCGCGACCGGCCCGAATTCTTTTGGCAGGATCCCTGTTCCTACGCGCCCTAGAAAATCGGAAGGCTCGGCATTACCAATTTGGGACGGTTTGATCAGAAATTCAGATCAAACTATCCTAAAATGGTAATATTGAACTGTATGTCATCACTTCTGTCTACACGGTAATATAAGGAGAAAGAGGACTCGAGAGGGTACATACCATAAATATAGGTAGATAAAGACAGGGACGCGTCGAATGCACCCAAAGTTTGTCTTGTGCCGAAGGGGGTAGCATTGAGGGAGGGTCCAGTGGTGAGAGCCAATATAAATGGTGAGCGACTTGAGGATCGTGAGATAACTTAGGGTGAAAATAGGACTCATTGTCAAGCAGACTCGGAGGGACGCGCGTTGAATGTGCGTTTTTTGGTGCCGAGGGAGGTGTTGAGGGAGGGAGAGGTTTCAATTGGGCCTGCACATTCTTACAAAGAACATTGCTACAATGAGCCACCACCGGTGACACCAAGGTGACACTTGTACTTATGTTACTAATCACTAAATAACGATTTCTCGGACTACTTGAATTTCAGAAAGGCAGAAGTAATGACGTAAGACAAACAGGGTGAATGTAGGGACCACGGGCCTGCATCTCTACACAGAAGAAAAACGCAAAGATGGCATAGCACTAAGACGTGCCAAAATAGACTTTGTTCTCCGCGCTGCTTTGGCACAAACCACGATAAATCGTTCACTGACGACAGGTGTGGTCTTGATCAAGTTAGATTTTTTTTCGGCGCCTTTTCACTAGAGGCAAAGCTCTATTTGTGAGGGTGGGAAGACGTGATGTAATTATCCGTCCGACGGTGAGCCACTTTACCAGGTGTGCGCAGGTTGCATTTGAAGTGAGAATAATGAGATATGTAGTTGTGTTGTGTCTAGTCGACGACAAAACGATATGATATGATCCAAAAACAATAAAATACTGTATCTATTTCTTGTAGACAGACCGAAAAATAGACGAGGAGATGACATGTTTCATTGCCATATTCGAGATGTTGTCTACGCACAGAAAACGCATGGTCTACTTCACATTCTCATGACGTAAGCATCAGGTCAGTCACCAAGATATGAAGTTTTCTGTGTGTAGAGCATGCATTTTCTGTGCGTAGACAGTGGCAATGAAACGTGTCATCCAAACCACATCTCATCGTCTATTTTTCGGTCTGTCTACGAGAAATAGACACAGTATTTTATTGTTTTTGGATCATATCATATCGTTTTGTCGTCGACTAGACACAACACAATACATATCTCATTATTCCCACTTCAAATGCAACCTGCGCACACCTGGTAAAGTGGCTCACTCCTCTACCAATGCGTCGTCGGACGGATAATTACATCACGTCTTCCCACCCTCACAAATAGAGCTTTGCCTCTAGTGTTTAGACTTCGAGAAGTCACGTGTGCTACTAGTCTAACCCAGATAGGAAGCAACTCACAAAGCCATTCAGAATCGGACGAATCAACAGCTGCTAGTCTGCTTCATGATCAGTGGAATATTCGAAGCACCTTGGCAACCAAGTCGGTGGTTGGCTCCCAAACTGCCAGAGACAGATTTGACAATCAAACAAAGACACTTGTCTGGACTTCCGCGCCGATGGTAGTAAAGGTGCCAGTGCTCGAAAACGTGTTTGTGGTGTTAATGCCGAGGTAAAGTATTAAGCTTCGAAGGCATTAGTTCTGACTGCCGTTCCTATCCACCCGACTCTTGTACTCTGGAAAACTCGAAGGAGGAAAACAAAGTACATCCGTGTCGTGCAACTTCCACCTCAAGGACTCACTTGGTATAATTATTTGTCATCTCGTTTCCGCTAACCGTTTATACGATTTTCGTTTGGAGGATGCATTTTGTCCGCTGTCGTAACTGTCTGCGGCATGGCATTCGTTTCCTTTTTATTTTATCGAGCTCACTTCTTGGTCAGTGCTTGCCCCCTTCGTTCTTTTTGGGCTCCAAACGCTCGTTTTTGCTCAGGATGGCGCAATACGTGTTAACAGTCACTCCTGCGATCCCAACAGCTGCCAGCTTCCCAAGTGCAATTGCGCGAGCACAAGTCCTCCGGGTGGTCTCAGTCCTGTACGTTAGTCTTCCTTCACGTTGTCAATGGTGTTCATTCTATGACGCGCTACTAGTCCGAGGTTCCACAATTTGTTGTGTTTAATGCAGATGACACAATGGCAGAAATGTGAGCTTGATCAGTGCAGGACATGGGTCATTCTCTCCAATCCCCTTTCAGGATCACATTGGGAAGGTACAGCCTGTTCGTACACCCCTTTCCCATCGGTTCGCTGCTTTCTTTTATGCTGGCGATGTCCATCGTTAATCGTGCGCTAGTGGGTCTTCACCTTGGGATTGTCTCTATCTGCCCTCGCCGATGTCATTATCACGATATTCCTTTGCTACTCTCTGGGATCAACCCGGAGCCCTTCGCTAATTCCAAGGTTTGTCAAGAATACTTAAACTGTCCACATGATATGCTCATGATGCTCATGAAGTACGAATCGCATTGTCGATACCTTAATGTTGTGGATGATAGAAAGTGGGTCGGCTACGTGGTGAGTTAGTCGTCGGGTGCTTGCACTTCTTGCAACTAAATAACATGATGTCCGAGTCAGTTTTGGTGCAGTTGCAACGCTCATCTGCGTATGTAGACTGTTGTCTCGTTGTTACGTGTGACCATAACACACCGATTTTTCTGACGATCATCCTCACCTCTAGTGGCTTGTGATGCCAAACAATCGAATATTCCTTGGTCTATATTTTGCCGTTGCGAAACGTGCGTTGACCCGTCCCACCTTGACACATTATATCCATTCACGGGCTTGACTCATACAATCTACGCTAACTTCCTCCTTGCAACGTGCGTGGCCCCATTCTCAATCCAACGAGATTCAATATTCATTCTCTTCTTTCTGCTAGTTTGAACGCACGGGTCAAGATACGCAAGTCTTGGAATCGATATTCTCATCGTTCACGGCCCATCGTACCTGATATCGCGTTTGCAGTCAGAAATAATGAGACTGCACCTTTGAGTCCCGGGATGAGCCCACGGCGACGTTCTGTACGTGCTCTCCGTGGCGTAGGATGGAGTTGTAAGATGGTTGCTAATGATTTTCTATCTCGGTCGTTGCTTTTTTCATTTCCGTTCCTCCATTTGCCTCTCTGCTTACTTGTGCACTCCGCCCTGGCACCCGTCGTTTCTCTAGACTCAGATGCAAGTACATGTCGAACACCTTTCTCCGCAATCTGCCAACTTACAGCGCGGGAACTCGGTGTGTACTACTGTCTAATTTACACCCCCTCGTTGTTTTAATTTTATTAGTCTTTTCTACCAGAGGATCGAAGTGCGCGTATCGAAAACAGTAGAGGAAATGTACGACGGTGATGACGACGCGGACGTGACGGGGTTGCCGCAAACAGCGGAAGCGAAGAAGAAAAGTAGACGACATGAACTCGGATTGGACGAGTTTCGTGTCTTTGTCTGTGTTACATCTGGAGGGACCCTGGTCTTTCTTTTGCTCTACTTCACAGACATTTACGGACATCTGGACGCTCTTGTTTGGTTCTCGTTCGTTCTGATTTTTTTTATTGATTTTTATTGTCGCGTCTCACTTTGACCGACCTCGAACAGACTCTCCCTCTCCCACTCCTTACACCCCAGTCCCCATGATCTACAGTGCGCCGAACCGGACGCTTTTCGTTATATTATCTGTGATATCTTATTTAAGACTCGGACACGATGTCATATAGACGTCGTAGTTTACAAAAAAAAAGAAATATGATGTACATAGAAAGGAACGTATCCAGTTTCCCCCAATGTATTGAAGTCGAAGTACAGCCTACTTCGTGTGAGATGCATCAGCGCGTGCCAGTAGAGATCATGGATCGATCTCCAGCGAGAACACCGAACCTTCGGAGGAGCGTTCACCGACTCCCCTACCGTAACTCAGGTCCTCAGATCCCTGCATACAAGGCACACGAAAAAGGTCACGGGTACGGCATATCTTCTCGTATGATGCGCCCATGTGCTTGCCATATGGTCCCAACGCGCCTGATTCACACCGTCGAGTCATCGGAAACGCGTCCAATGAACGCCATCACCGGGGACGCCAGACTGTCGCCGAAATAGTATCTCTGACCTTTCCATTGCGCATACAATTCCCCGATTGGAGAAACTAAGTTGGCAAATCACAATCATTGCACTCGATCTCTCTCACGGAATACTTGGTATGACCACCGTATCGACGTTTCGTTCAACGACATCACGCTCCTCAAAGTCGTGTCGTCTACGCAAACGCCTTTTGTTCTCAACACCTCAAACGGTTGTATACGTTGCGGACTTGTTCCGCCCCAAGAAACAGCCGGCGGAAGACTCGTCGACGGCCGTGGACTCGGAGGCGCATAGCACGGTGAAGAAGCGAGGGCGTAAGAAGACGGACATCCAAGACCGCACGATCGCGCGGTTGGACTACGAGGTGTCGTCGCCTTCAACGGGCCACCTCTGCCTCGTGAGAAGTCCTCGGGTTCTACTCCCTCGGTATTAACATTATCTCCAGCGAAGAGGTCGCCTTCAAGCTCAAGTTGATCAAGGCCAAGCACCCCCCACCCCCACTCGAGACCCGAGTACGGGGCTACAAGCGGTTCATCCGGGTACGCAGCCACTCTTGCTCCGACTGCATTCCTTTTGACCCCATACTACGCAGGTCACATCTATCTCGGTATCAACCTATCCCCAGCGAAGAGGTCACCATCAGTCGATCAAGGCCAAGCCCCCCTCCGAGTACGAGCGTTTCCTCTGGTACTATGCATCCATTCTTGCTCCCACTGCATATCCATCCTTGGCAGAAACTCCCTCTCCTTCGTGAGTACCCTGTTCTGTTCTCACCAGCCATGAGACGACGCCAAGCGCCTTGAGGGCACCGCGTTTTCAGTAACTGGTTTGGTTCACGTCGACGGCGGCCATCATGATCGTTGGGCGACTCTTTTTGTTCTTTGGGTATAACTTTGATTGACTGCTCTTTCGGCCTCCGTTCCCGCTGTGGGACGTCAGCCACATCCATTTGCGTCCTATTGGCCATGCTCCCCTCTGCATGCCTGTCCTTTATCTTTCCGCCGTTCTGACTTTTCTCCTCTCTTCATCTAGTACACACTCCACATCCATCCATGGAAGAAACTCCCGCTCACAGACTCGACCTCCGCGTTGGTGGCAAGTACCGGCTTGGCAAGAAGATCGGCTCCGGTTCTTTTGGTGCGCAGCCACTCTCGCTCCCACTCCATCCCTTTTGACCGCTGCGCAGGTGACATCTATCTCGGTATCAACATCATCTCCGGCGAAGAGGTCACCATCAAGCTCGAGTCGGTCAAGGCCAAGCACCCTCAGCTCGAATACGAGTCCAAGGTCTACAAGACGCTCGCCGGCGGTGTCGGTGTGCCTTTTGTGAGATGGTTTGGCACCGAATGCAATAACAATGCAATAGTCTTCGATCTGCTCGGTCCTTCCCTTGAGGACCTCTTTAACTTTTGCAACCGCAAGTTCAGTTTGAAGACCGTTTTACTCCTCGCTGACCAATTAGTAATCCCTCATCCTCTCCGCATTCCATATTTTCACTCACTCGACATCGTAGATATCCCGTATCGAATACATTCACTCCCTCAATTTCATCCACCATGACATCAAGCCAGACAATTTCTGCGCGCCATGTCGAGCAATGGCCCCTCGTGACATGTGCGCACACGCTCGCAACTGGAGTCAAAACACATTCGCCCTGGTTCCTTGGCCGCCTTACTTCGCGGGACAAACAGCATGGCACGCGCCACCATCAATGAAGTCGCTAGTGATGACGAATTTTCTGCTTTACACAAGCATGACGATGGTATGGTAAGTCATTTTCCTACATTCTCATACGATCGTGAAAAGCTAATATGCACACTTTGATGCCAGGGTACCACTTTCTACTTTGAACACACGTGCATTCAAAACGTGATTGCTGTCGTCGTGTGGCAAAAGCTGCAGTGTGGAGACGTTCTCCAACCAGAATCAATGTCACCGCTCATATCTTTTGTGGCTGCTTGTTTCATCCAAGCTCTGCAACGTCGCAAGTCTGGTTATACTCCCTCCAAACCCGCCACTTACGAACAACTTGCCGAGGTGTACCGCCGAGTCCAGGCGTATATGAATACAGTCGTGCTCGGGAATCCATCTGCTCGCGATCGCTTTACTGATTTCTGTAGATTCGTCGTAGCGAGGGATATATCTTACTATAGAGCAGCTCGTACGGAAGAGGATGTCGATGATTTCTAGTACATATCATGCTCAGCATGATAAGCAACTACTATAGATACATATGTAGCCCTCAACGCAGCGGCTGCTGAGTGCGGGTGCGTGTGTTATGTAAAATGTGACAAACATTATCGCAACACCATCGAGTCTTGTCGGTCTGACATAGAGCCTCAGTGCAGATGAGAGCTTGCGCAGATCCGTAAGCATAAATAGATAAGATCAGAGATCCGAAACGCCTAATCATTCCACAACTTCCTCGGCAACAAGTTACCCACCCACATCGTGAACCCCACCATGACTGCCATCACCAAATACACGAAATACCCTCCCATGACATGTTTCTCGATGCTTAGCGCAAAAGCAGAGTCGACGATCGCGGGACCAGCAGCACACGTCACAGAAACGACCACCTGTGAGAGGCCGTACGTTGCGCCGAGCGACGCCCTGTTTGGTGCGGCAGCAGCTATATACATGAACGCGATCTCTGTCCAAATGGTGAGATTGATCTTTGGAACTTGTCTCATCCTCATTCAACAGCGGGGGCTACTCACCATAAGCAAAGCCCGCGAATATGAACAAGAACATCTGCAGCCCGACGAGGATCCAAACGAGATATCCGACTCCATACACCCGCGCTACTGCGTTGATCACCGGGAACAGCGCGATCATGGGAAAGCACAAGTCGACGGTCGCCAAGAACATATGTTTGGCGCCCATCCGGTCGTGCATGGGTGCAAAGAACATCCATTGAAGGAAACCACCCGATATCCCACAGGACGCCAAAATGACACCGATCGCAGGCGGGTCGAGAGCGAGTCCACCCATGTCGATGGGCATTGCCTCACCATATGTATTGTACGGACACTTTTTTCCTTTCACGCTGTTCCAACTTCTACAGGATTTGGTCGGCCGCCTATTTCCACTCTCACGTACACACCACCACGAGCGAATATGTATGCCCTCTTCATTAACTGTAGAATAAATTGTACCGATTCTTTATCTACTACTTTTTTTCCGACTGGTCGACTCGAAGTCGTGTAGTCGCGACCAACCGAACCAAGCCCCCGGCACATGAGTGACATCATAACTGATATCGATGAGTCACATTACTTACTTAAGTAATAATTGCGGAGTTCGAACATGGTAACCCCCGTCACGGTACTGTCGATCTCGCCCAAGTCATCTTTCACGTCCTCGCGCCCATCCAGCCCATCTAAACCCTCTTTCAAGACACGCAACGTCTCTTATCATTGACAGCCGCGCGTACAACCTGCTTTAGGGTTCTTTACCGGCGGTAGTGATAACCTCAGGACTCCGCACCCCGCACTCGGTTCCCGAACATAATCTCCAACTTCAAGGTGATCCAGCTGTTGTTGCCATGCCAGTGTGGAGACGGCATCGATGTGGATAGTGGGACCAAGGGACAGGCCAAGACGCCATGGGGGGGGGACGTGTTGCTCAATTCTAATGGGCCTTCAAGTTGGTACGTTGTCTTTTTTCTTTCTTTTTTCGATTCGATGAGGCTTTCGGGTGGTCAAGTTCAACCAATCTCTCGCGAACCCTGGCGAAATGTGTGGGACACTCGCCGCGCAGTCTATCGGGGAACCAGCCACACAAATGACGCTTCATACTTTGTGTGTCGAGCAAGAACGTGACCTCGGTGTGCCGCGTCCGAAGGAGATCATCAACATTGCCATCAACATCAAGACACCCTCACTCTCGGTGTACCTGGAGCCGGCGCTCGCGGAGAGTAGCCCGTTGGCAAAGAAGAACGTGGAGCAAGAGCTGGCCCAGACCGTCACCGCCGCCGTTGAAATTTGGTACGACCCAGACCCTACGTCTACCATCATCGAGGAGGACTCCGTGTTCGTGGAGTCTAGTCGGAGCCACATCTCCAATCACCTTGGCTTCTCCGGCTTGTGCTCGACCATACGCAGATGATAGACAGAAAGTTGACCATGGCCTTCGTCGCGGGTCTGATTGCGGAGATCTTTAAGACGGACCTTTTCGTCATCTGGAGCGAGGACAACTCCGAGAAGCTGGTTATTCGGTGTCGTGTGCTTGGAGGGACGACAAGGACGAAGATGGGATTGGGGCTTTCGAGGAAGATGCCTTCCTGCGCCAATTGAAGAACGGCATGGTTAACTCGGTCAATCTTCGTGGCGTATAGAGTATTCACCGTGTCTGTTTGCAGGAGAACGACAAGGTTTTCCACAACGAAGAGGGCGCAAGGAAGCCGCGGCCATTGGAGAAAAGGGCGACTGTCATGGCATTGCGGAGAACGTCATGTTTGGGCAGTTCAAGTTGGCACCGGTGGGAACTGGTGCTTTCGACGTTGCGCTGGACATTGATATGCTAAAGGACGCCCTCATGGGCCACGGCTTACCGCTAGTCATGGTAAGTTCCCCACCCCCGTCGGAGGACACTCAGCACGCTCATTCCTCGTGGTCGATACACAGTGAACCTCGAACTACGTCACAGCCTCACGTTCGCCATGCCCACCCGAGACCTTTTCCACAGCAGCGCAGACTTACGCAGAAGCACAAACGACCCCGTCCGCGACCAAACCCTCCACCTCAATCCTCCCCTCTTAGCGGTCAACCTCCCATCTCTCTCAAATCCTCCTCAGACCTTTGCACCGTTATCGGGCATGTCACAGACCGACAGTATAAATCGGCTTTCGGTGGCCTCTGAAGGGAGCGGACAAACCTTGTTTTATGATATCGCTCAGTCTGACGAGGGCGGATCTGGTCGGCGTCTGTGCCATCCAGACTCAAGGAAACATTTACGGACTCGGACACGTCCGAGGAGGATTTGGATGATGTGATAGGACCCGGCAGGAACTCGAGGATGTGTGTGCATCACAGGCAGAAGAGTCCTTTGGCCCGTGCTAGTCTTGTCATCACCGCGGTGGAAACGACTGTCTCCGGGTCCAAAATACGCTAAACGGTAAGCGCGGGCATCAATCGATTGTGTTTGGGTTGACGCTCGGCTATATAAGACACCGCGGGGCACACAGCAAAGCATCGAGTTCTCGTCGAACTCGACTACCACGGCCTCCAGACCCTCGTCGCGTCTACGCGAGCGACACGACGGCGTGGAGTATTGGCGACAACACGGCAACAGTCATGCCGACGACGACGACACGCGGACGACCGTGTTGGTAGCACCGCGATATAAGATACCGCGGGGCACACAACAGAGTGTCGACTTCTCATCCAACTTGACTACCACAGCCTCTCGACCCGCGTCACGTCTACAGGAGCGACATGTCCGCAGGGCGTATCGGCGGGACGACGACAGATGACAACGGCGAACACACGGACACCGTGGCGTACTGGTAGCATCACGACAGGATGGGTATATGTACATATATCCTGCACCCTCACTTCGTGCTGTAGTCAGATAGGTAATTTGTACAGATTGTGTTCGGTACAAGAAATTTGTATATCTATTATACAAGTGTCATATTAGTAATGCCGAGTGTGTCGAAGTTCTCTCCATGCTGATCAGTCACAATGATCCGTGTGACTTGGTGATCATGAGACACATGATTATACTAGTCCATATGTCTGTGATGCCTGTAGTATGTGTGTATACAGACTTAGACTGTGTAGACTTGCATACTCGAAGCCCAAAATATGAAAACAGATGTGGCACAGCCACACATCTGTGCAGATTGTACAGCCCCTGACAAGTGGTATATCCTGTCTGCCCTGTAGTCCAAAAAGGTTGGTTTGCTGATGTACTCAAGTTGCCCCTCGTTAGCTATAAGGCGTACGCTATGCGATACCGGCCAACATGTGCACCTTCCCTTTGTTTGATTGAAGATCGCAGCGAGTCCGCTACCGAAAGGTTAGTAGGGTATCTGTGTATCCTTCATATGGTTTTAAAATCAAAATTTCAGGCCGGATTTACCCAAACCTCCTATATCTAAACACACGGCTTCGAACCCAGTTAGCACTCGGACGTCGAAGAACCGTAATATTCCTTCTGAGATTTCAACAGACCAGCACGACAGCCAGCGGGTGCAGGCGACCGTTCCAAACATAGGTGGCGCTGCTGGCAGTACCCACGCAACAATACCACGGCACTCGTCGCCACCCAAATTCAGCACGGCCCATTCATCACGAGCCCCAGCTCCCTCGGGTTCTGACAATGGTACCACTCCACAGCCTTCACCGGAGACCCCCACCCCTGACACGCCCACCGAAAGTAATATCGCACCTCGTGTTTGTCCCACCCCCAGTTCCACCGTCAATACATCTCCAAGTCCAGTAGGACTTGATATACCAATGCTGGAAACCCCTCAAATCCGTCCGGCCCCTCTCAACGCTACGTTAGGTAGCCTTGAGACTACGCTGAATCCGGCCAGCCATGATGTACCGATGTCTGAGCACCCCCAAGTTAATCCAGCCCTCCTCAATTCTACATCAGGTAGTCCAGAGACCGCGGTGGTTTCTGAGAGCCCCCGTGCTGGTGTTTGCTGCCAAGCCACTCCGAACCTTACGTCTAGTAACCCAGCTACAGCCCCGAGTCCAGTCGGCCTCGAAGTATCAATGTCCCAGAGCCCAGCGGCGGCTCCAAATCGGATCGAGCCTGACATACTCATGGCTGAGAATTCTCGAATTGACAATCACCCCATTCATCATGCCACTCTCGGCACCACACCTACTGCCACCAATCCGCAT